>KZ309122.1:401473-416601 GCA_000376725.2 Ladona fulva | reverse complement strand
TGCAATCATAAATTTAACGGTCATCTAACGGCCTTTGCTGATGATATTGCATTGTGTTATGAGGGACTACATTGGAATAGTATTGGAGTTAAAATGCAAGATGATCTAAATGTATTAAGTAGCTGGTTTAACTATAATGGCCTAGAATTAAGTCCAAAAACTAAGTACATAATGTATAATATTGGCAATCTACCTAGCCCTGATGATGTAAAGTTAATTTATCATCACCCGCTTTGTTCAAGAACTGCATGTAACTGTATTCAAATAGGAAGAGTTACTAATATTAAATATTTGGGTGTAATTTTAGACCAGTCTCTAAAATGGGACCATCATATTACTTCAATTACTTCGTATTTAAGAAACTGTCTATCTAAATTTTATTTTCTACGTAATAAGTGTACAATTTATTTCAAAAAAGTTATTTACCATACTTTAGTTCAATCCAAATTAAATTATGGTTTAGAATTTTGAGGAATAGCGTATAGTAATACTTCAAAGCCTGCAGTCATTCTGCAAAAAAGAATAATCATTTGTTTAAAGAATAGCTTTGAACATTTGTTCCCATTATTCGTATCATCGTTAATACTCCCTCTACATAATTTATTTTTAAGTATTAATTTCTTTATGTCATGAGTGGTAATATGCCTTGTATCAGTGATAGTACAACTAAGGTTAATTTGAGAAAAAGTAATGTTTATTTAATTAAGCCCAATTTGACTCTCTTAAGAAATGTTTTGTTTATATGGGCTCAAAGATCTTTAATATGTTACTTCGACATACATCGAGTATCCAATGTTATAAAAAATTATTTAGTCTTACAAAGTCATGGCATTTGTGTAACGAGGAAATTGTAAGTTATTTCTGAGTTATACTGTTTTATTTTTTCTATCCAATTATTTTCCTATCATGTTCACTTCTTTCCTTGTCTTTGTAAATTGATTAAGTTGTTATTTCTGTGCTTTAAGTTTATTTTTCAGAATTTTTTTTCTTTCTTAACGCATGCATATTTTTGTATGATGGTTGCCTCAGCACAGGTTACCTAGGAGGCAACCTAAAGCTTTCAGTTATTTTTTGTAAAATCTCACCGTATACATTTTTTCTTTGTTGAAAGCAATAAATATCTATCTAAAATAAGATCTTTTTCTCAGAAATGGAGGGACAAATAAGTGCGTGCTTAGTCTCGTTATGTTTCTCGGTAGGAGGTTTTACAAATTATAGCTTATATTAATTGCAACTTAGCTTTTTATATTTTACGAATTTATATTTAACAAGACGGAAAGCCTGCGATACTTGGGAGCAGAATGCCTGCAATGTTATCGCATTCACGCGGGCCAGCCTATATTTGTGGGGTTGCTCAGTTTTATTAATCCCACATAAGAGGAGGAGACGGTGAGGGCGACAAAATTACACGTATTGTGCTTCAAAGTATCTCGTGCTCTCCGTCCTGTTAAATAGAAATTCGTATAAAATGAATTGCTAAGTTATGATTAACGTGGGTTAAAACTCCTACCAAGTGCTTTGTAACGAGACCAAGTCTCACTTCTTCGTCCATTCATTACAGAGGAAAATTTTTTTCTTAAATAATCGATAACAAATTTTTATCGTATAACAAGTACGCGTACGCGTTACGCATAGCATGCTTGGTGTCGGATTTCACTTTCTTCTGTAGCAGTCATTCTTTTCTTGGACTCGAATCAAACTGATCTTTTCCCGCTAAGGTCTTTACTTTTCCGTGCAGTGCTCTTTGTTTGCGAAGTCTTTCTAACCTCGCTGTCGCTAGGTTCGGAATCGTGTTCAGAGTATTTTGATGGCATGTCATGTTTATGTAATTATGTATAATCTCGACGAAGCCTTTCCAAGTTTCTTCGATAGACTAAGGTGGACTAAGTTTTTACGCTTATGAACCGGGAAATGATCGGCGGTGCATTTTATGCTTTGGAAATGTGAAAGTGCCGTTTGAAGACTAGCCATAGTGGATGTCCTTGCATATTATACGTGTATATTATACGTAATATAATAATATTACATGTGGTACAGAAACGAAGGAGTTCCGAAGATGATTTTTTTTCTGGTCTTTAGCGGCGGGCTCGTAAGGAATTTCCGTAATTATCGGTGTATAACACGTATCGTAAAAGGAAGAAAATTTAGGTGAAATAAATAGTATTTAATATGATAGGCTTTGAATTGCGCTTTCTTTAGATAACTCAATACGCGAAAAATTTTAACACTTGTAGTATTCACAAGGCAAATAATATGGAAGAAAAATTATCTCTTGAGACAAATAAAAAGCCACTGTACGTAATTTAGAGAATAATCTGAGTATATAACGGAGCTATCAATATTCATTGTACTTTTTGGGTTATTTGTGAGAAAAATCTCAAGGCACACGAATATTACATATCGAAATTGTCACTTTGGGTATCTTAAAATTCTCTTAAAATACGACATATTTAAATTCCCCTTTACTGCTCGAGTCTGTAGTAAAATTCCAAGCTTCGTTTAATGAAAGAGTTTTCTTGAAAAAGTAGTATTATCGTATTTTATAAATCACCATATACTTTTAATATCTTCTACATTTTCTAATCGTTTAATTTTACTGAAGCGTTATTAACTTTCAGCCATCGTTCTTTTTCTTTGAGTAGAATGTAATGTCTAAAATGTTTCCATTTGTTCAGTTTCAATTGTTGTTCAGTAAATATTTTAATTGTTCTCTCTGTAAACAGATTTGTACTACCCATAAATCAAGCAACTTCATTCAAACTAATGGAAGTGGAAGCAATTCTACAGACTTACTTCACTAGCGAGCTACTATCATCAGGCCTGAGGTGGAAGTGTTTCCGTTTTCATTACTAAAATGACCTTCCGCGAAGTATCCTTCCTTTCTGCCTTCCTGCATTCATTTTTACTTAATTTTTCTTTCATTTGCACTAATTGGTTAACTTTTTATTAATTCTACTTACATTGAAAGGAAACGCACGTTTTTTAAGAAACCAATCCGACAAATGTTAATGAAAATTCACAGTTATAGGCGAGATCGTGTGGAAATCCATCATGTAGAATGAAAAGAGGCCTTCTGGTTTTTCCACAAGTTCTTTAATAAAAAACACGACTAGATTTCGACGAGTGATCGTCATCACGAAATCTAGTCGTGTTTTTCATCAAAGAAATTGTTTTGGAAAAAGTTCGCTTCTTTTCATTCTACATGAGAAATTTTAAGTGTCAGCCTTTGGAAGTCGGTATATGTGGTATAGAAATTGACAACACCATCAAAAGTTAAAATATTTCGTAACGGTAAAATCATCTACAACTTCATAAATATTTAATTTATTTCCTATTTATTCCACATTTTCCAGTTTTTTACTGTTTTTATTCTCAACATGTAATATAAGACAGGTGATATTCTTCAGTAAAAATTTACATGTATGGAGGCCCAAATACTTGAAGAGAGACAGATGGCGTCTTGCTGGTTGAATGGGGTGAGCGTTGGCTCCTTGGAAGGCAAGAGGTAGGAATGCGTTTATCCTAAGGAATGATGTGGTTAGGAGAAGGATAGGTTGGAAAGGGTGAGGAAAGCCCCGAGGGAAGGGCGTTTGAGAGAAATGTGTGGGTGGATAGGTCCGGCCTATAAAAGGTACTTGGATTGGACTTTCGAGTGAAATAGAGCCTAATGGCCATTGCGGCAAAAATTTAACTCAGTGGAAAGTATCGATGAAATGAAGAATAAAGAAGTATTTGTCGCTTTTCGTAATTTCATACATTGGTGTGCCATCCTGTCTGTCTCTAAAGTCATTAATTAGAAGGGTAGGTGAATCCTAAACCCCTCTACCATCATCCATCAATACCATTCAAAAGGGGAATAAGGCTTACCAAGCAAGATGAGGAGTGAGGTAGTTAGCTATGAGCTATGAATAAAATGTCTGGATGTATTGTACATTGTACCCAAGATTCATTCCTTACTGTAGCCGGAATGAAAACTCGCAAGGCGCATAATACTGATTACGTGTTCCAAAATCGAACTTTGTCTGAAAATGTTTAGCAATCGCAACATAGTTTCTCTTTCTAGTCTTCTTTCTTTCAAGGGTTTCCAACCTGCGTCTGAGAATTTCTGTAACGTTTACATTTTTGTCGTAGGATTTCTCAACAAGACGCATCGCCTTGCGCTGCACTTTCTCGAGCTTGCGGGAGCACGTTTCATCCACTGGATCCCATATACTTGCTACGCATTCCAGACGGGGTGTGACCTAGGTGAAATATCTTCTTTTCACCGCATTCAAAGGCGAGTTTTTGTAGCTGATTTACAGCAAAATTTTCGGATTCGTGTGCTCCAGTTTAAGTGCTATTAACATCAATCTCGAAATATTCAACTGAATCGAATAAATACATCTTAATCTCATTCATTTTGTACGGGTTATTTTGAGACGATTTTTCATATTGAAGAAATCAGCTATTTTTCTTACATTAAGCTCTAGCTGCCATTTTCACACCAACTTTGAATAACAGCTAAATCGCTGGAAAGAGGAATTTTATCGTTTGTTATTTCTTTATATATATTACCGAGTCATCCGCAAGTACCCAATATAGTTATTCTCATTCAATTAATTTTACATTTGAATTAATGTTCATATGGACAATTTCAATGTCACAGCAATTGAATTTAGGCATTTCAGATCTTTCGTATCCTTTCTTCCCCAATTCCGCGGCATTTTCGTTATTTTTCGAGCGGAATAAAACTTTGAAAAATACGGTACACCTAAAATATCAATTTCTTAACTAGGTAAAGGACGTGAAAGCGATTACAAAAATTTTCATTCCGTTCTGTCTTCAATTTCCATCTCTTTATGATTATTGTCGATTGGCATACAATTATTATAAAAAGCTATATTTTTACAAACACAGTGAAACCTCGGTGTGCTACTAATTTGGTTTGCGAGTGTTTTGCAAGGCGAGCAAAAATATATAATACATTTTAACTTGATATACGAGCGAGGTTTTGTAATACATGGAGTATGTACCCGCTCTTTTGTCACGTCACGTGATTATTACTTCACATTATTATCTATATGAATACTTTTGGGTTTTGTAACGAACAACGATCATCTTAGTTTCCATTATTTCTAATAGGAAAATATATACGACTATACTTTTACACGAGTATACTTTGATACATGTGCTATGGATTACGAGCACGTTACCGGAACGAATAATGCTCGCAATCCAAGGTATGACACTATCTAAGGAAGTTCAGCGAAAGTATCTCAGAAGATATTCCTCTAATAAATTTTGACGTCTTCTGATCCAACAATGCGGTATTTGGACCAAGCACAGCCTCTTCCGGCGTCCATTTCGCTCTGTTTATCTTTTTCTCAAACTGACGCTTATATTCGAATAAATTTCATACTCGTATCTTGTTTTTTCTTTTTCATAGATCCTTTCTGCATATCATTTGATACGAGCGTAACGATTCAAGTGTCAAAGAATAAAGTAAAATAGTTGAATGAAAATGGTAGTAATAGAACAAGGGCGAGAAAAAGGGGAAGGAAATTATAAAGAACACCCACTGTAAATCAATATTATTAGGCATAAATGTCAATAAAATCAGTTACTTAGAGTTTTTCCCTATTAGAAAATTCGTTGCATACTTATGTAGTAAATCGCGGCGACGGGAATAAACGTTTGCAGCAGAGAAAAGAATACTTAAATTAGTTGAGATGTTTATACACCTTAAAAGATATTCACGTTTCCACCGTATGTTTAATGCGGTTAAAAATAACTTTAAAAAATATTGTAGAAGCAGCTGTATTTTGGTTAACGATTGTTTATTCTGACATTGGGAAATGGTTAAATTTTTTAACGGTTACATATATAAATATCAGAACTGGTTGAAGTTCCTTTCTATTATCTTAGAATTCCTGAGAAGCTGCCTTACAGAACTCCTGGGGACAGGACCTTCATCTAACATCGCTCCTGAGATAACGGCACCCAACAAAGCATCCTTGTGTGCCGCAACCTGCATTACTAGTGTGGATTCTTCTTGCCTGCGTTTCAGGCGGTTTTATAAGTACATACAACTAATTCTGATTCTCCTAGTGTTTAAGCGATTATTTCTTTTCGATATAATTTTCTAGAAAATACTACGAAAATCAGTCAGTCACACTGAAAATTGAACGTAAATACGCCGTAACTCATTATTACGATCATAGGATCTCTCTGTGCATCAGATTCCTCTACAAATCTGCTATCTTGCATGTTTAATTAATTCTTGAAGTAATGAAAGAAAACTTTGTAATTTTCACATGAATATAATTGAACGTCCGGTTTGAGCACAGAGCCATCTTCAGGTGAAGATACGGAAAATGCAGCACTTATATGCAGTTGTCAATTTTGAAAGGAAGGGTGAGGAGAGGGGAAGAGGTCATAAACGTTATTCCATTGGTTAGATTTTCAGTGGACATTATCTCTATGGCCACCCACGCATCTAGTTTCCTCCCCTTAGGATGCGAGAAATGAAGATATCTATCTAAGTGCTGCATTTTCCGTATCTTCACCTGAAGATGGCTGTGCTCAAACCGGCCGTTCGATTATATTCCTCTGGAAATTACAGTTTTCTTTCATTATGTCGTTCCATGAAGTACGGCCAGAAACGATTGATTACAATTAATTCTTCCTTTTCCTTCTTTTTTTTGATGATATAAAAATTGTAAATGTTACATTTATGCGGTGGCTCCCATTGTATCACTTGTAAAGGAACGATTGAAAAGAGAACAGTCACTTGAAGAAGAGCGCGGAAAAGTCGAAATTAGGGAGAGAATGCCGTAGTGAACATAATCAAACGATTCTCAAATAGTTCATCAATCGAGATATCACAGAATCGATGGAAGAAAAATAAGCGATTTTTTATTTCGTTGGAAGTTTAGTGGTGAAAAAANTCTCGCCTTCGAGACAAGGAAATATTTTCAAAGCTTCCCTCTCGGCTCACTGTCGATCGTTCAAAATCTCAAGTATCTGGGAATTGTCTCACCTATTCCTTAATTCCTACGTTTAAATACCGTGAAAGCTTATCCAAATATTGGTCATTTTTTGTTTCTCGGGAGGATTGTTGAGAAGCAGAAAACCACATAGACAAGGGGGAAATTTATAAAATTAAAACCAATTAATGCTATTAATATTCAAGCACCGTTAATAAGCAGTTTTACCTATTAAGCTTGAAATTAAGTGGTTTAGATTGTTGCTGTTTGTCTTATATTTTCGTACATCCATCCTCATCGTTCTATAGACTCAGAGTAACACATTTTTGAGAGCGATAACATGTAACAATTATACATTGTCATAATTAGGTACTAATTATTGCTTTATTATTTTTTTATTTATATCTCAATACCCCCACAAACATCCATTTATTGGACAATTACAGTGGTGGGCTTCAAATTAACAATGGACGAAACACACACGACCATTCCCTAACCGGCTAAATCCGACTAGCCAGGATTCGAACCTGGGACCTTGGGGTTGCGTGCTAGCTCGCTAACCACTCCGCCACCGCGGCCGGTATTAGTATTAGATGAAACATTTAGATAAGGTTACTCACAAAATTTCCCAGTTTTTCAACAAAAAAGGAATTAAATAAAATTTCTGGTTTTTAGCAAATATATTTTCTCCAATGGAAATTCACTCTCAATAACTACTAATCGTCATACTGGTATTAAAGGGATATTTATGCCATGAAATCATCACGTTAATATGTATTAAGTCATAAAATGAAAATATTATGCACTTATTAAATGTTCCGTATTGAATTCAACGCAGAACTTGAGGAAAAAGACCAAATTAAAAGCGAGTTCATTAGCCGACGCTCACTAGATCAACACATCAATTGGAAGACTTCTCGGTTAAACTAACACTAGGTTGGGAGACATTGTGAACACGGTAGATCGCTAATACATATTGAAAGAAAAAATTCTTAGTAACTTCCACAGCAAGATTTTCTTCGACTAGTTCCGTCAACGATTTGACATCTTAAGGTGTCAACTTGTTGAACTACCAGAAGATGTTAACTCGTTGACGAAACTAGTCGCATGAAAACGTGCTGCGGAAATTACGGTGTGTTCTTTCTTAAAATATGTGTTAACTTCCACAAAAAACGCTTGCAAATATTAATTTTTTGAGATTGTTAATACATCAACGCATTTACATATGATATTTAGATAAGAAATTTTTAGTTGTTAATTTAAACAAAGCTGTTAAGCCTCAATTGATAAAGACTTGTCGGGTTTCCAGTCGAGTTGTTTCTTCCGACTCCTGTCTTCAGAGTCATCTTCAGGATGAAGAGTTTTCTTCACCAATCTTCAGCCATGGAGATGACATAGAAGACAAGAGTTTGTTTTCTTTTTGGTTCAGTTTACTCTGCGATTGACTTCCTCTGCTTCTGCTTCTATTCGGTAGAGTAGCAATAGCGAGAAGCCTTCGTGAAGGAACTGACAACAAATAGACTCGATGAAGGAATCAGAAAAAAATGGTGAAATCCTTAGTGTGGTGCGTTTTCTTGTATGGGTGTGAAACGTGGACTTTACTTTAAGGAGGACATCCACAGATTAGAGACCTTTGAGATGTGGGAATGGCGTTGAAAGGAAAAAGTAAGTTGGGACGATAAAATAATATACCCAGAGATATTAGAGATTGTTGCGGAGGAGAGGGTTTTAATTGAAGTAGTTAAACGTCGACGGAGGAAATGGGTGTGTCAAATATTGAAAGTGGAAGTATTACTAAGAAATGAGGGCAGAATACAAGAGAAAAGAAGACATTTTCAATTGTTAATTTAAAGAAAGTAGTAAGGTCTCATTGGATGAACACTTCTCTGGTTTCCAAGCGGGTTGTTTCTTCAATAAATATCGCCGTTCCGACTCCTTTTCTCGGAGTCATCTTCAGGACGTCTCTAATTCATGGATTTTTAACCTGGAGGGGACTTCGAAGACAGCAGTTTATTTTCTTGTTCGTTCAATTCATTCTTCTATCGACTTCCTCAGCTTCCATTCAGTTAGTATACAGACTATAGTATGCCTGCTTGTAGTAAAACGTGCTGTTTGGGTCCAGCATACAGAGGACATGTTAAACATGTAGGGAAAGGATATTATCTCTACAAAGACAAAAAACGGAGATGATAAATATCAATGGAAATACTAAAGGAGGACCCTTCAGTGTGTGCGGTGTGTATCAACTTTTTTAATGGACGGCTGCCATAAGCTGAAAAGCGAAAGGTCCCACGACCGCGGCCACGGCCATAACCATAAGCACGCTCCCGAAGCTTTGACCGGATGCTGTAGAAGTGATAGCAGCCTCAAGTGGAAAGCAGTACACCCGAGACACTCCCGCTCGCATACTTCATGTTGTTGGCAATCACATTACATTGTCAATTCAGCCGTCACTTCCGACTTCCCGGGTGATGATATCCGCCTCAGGAAAAATTAAGATATCCCCGAGCCAAGTTTGAAAAAATCTTTGGTCAAATAACCAAAGATTCTAAATGGGTGCCCTTTGTAGGTGAGAAAAGCAGAGTTTTGTTCTTAAGGGATATTGTTACTCCAGTTTTCAGTGTTCTGTACTCCAATTTATTGAAAATTTAATGGTCTGGATATTGGGCAGTAATTGCCAAAGTCCGCTTATTTTCCGGCAACCTGATTCCACGCCTTCGCAGGAACTGGTGAAAGAAAAGCTCAAGTATGAAGGACTGGAGCAAGACTGGCCTGGATGGAATGGTAAGTGCGTGAAAAGTTTAATGGCGTCTTCTATCTAATATCCGAAGGGACTCGATCTCCGTGTTTTAATCAGGAAAAATTCAATGATCGCCCGACATCATCTCTCATTCTTTTCTTCAAGCAATATTAACAAATGCAATTACTATGCGCAACTATGTAACACTGACTTAATTGATGATTTATAGTTGCTCAGGTTTCTGTGATGTATATTATTATTATCAAAAAATATGTTACAATTGGACTAATCGTCCGGTGGCAACACATATTACATATTGAATACATTATATNATCGTCCGGTGGCAACACATATTACATATTAAATACATTATATACATTCATTACATTTATAACGTAACTACAACATGTGTCTGCAATACAATAATAATACAGTGCATAAAACTCTTAGCTGTAATTTTACACTTAAAGTATACATTAACTATTTTAAACCAATATTCTAACACTAACTTATCAACTACTTCCCTTCCCTCGTAATACAAGTTTTTTCAGGGTTCCCAGTAGGCCTTCACGGCTACTATAGAGGTCCCGGAGACAAGTCCCCACCGTACATCACCCTATCAAGCAATCCCCTACTCCACCTGTACTCGACAACGGCAAGCTCACTCGTCCTTAATACTTTTACCTAATCTTTTTATAAATTCGCTATGAATTTTTGGGAAGGGCTCTAAGACTACTGCAGGCAAATTATTCCAATCTGTAATAGTACGATTTAAAAAGGAGAATATACTAATATTTGTTTTCTGTTTTATTAATTTAACTTTATGTCTATGGTCTTTTCTGCCATGAAATTTTGCCTTAGTGATTTTATTTTATAATTCCTCTAAGGATTTAACTCCTGTGTATACCTTAAAAAATAAAGCTAACCTTTTCTTTGCTCTCCGCTCCTCCAAACTTTCCCAGCCTAATTCTTTTAGCATCTGAGTTCCGCCATCTAGTCTTGCATACCTGCCTAAGACGAATCCTGCTGCTCTTCTCTGTACCTTTTCTATTTTTCGCTCTAGACCTACCTCATGCAGTTCCCATATGCATTCCCCGTATTCCAAGATTGGCCTAACAAATGATTTGTACGCAGCTTCTTTAACTTTCTTCTTTGATTTTCTAATTGTACGCACTATGATGTTTAAGGCTTTGTTGGCCTTCAAATTATTCGCTCTATATGTTCGTTCCATTTCAAATCCCTACTGAATGTTAAACCTAAGTATTTCACCGTATGCTCACTAAGCAGAATTTCTCCCCCATGTGAATTGCGTGTTGATATCTACTTCTATTAAAACTGATGAACTTACATTTATTCGTATTAATACCCAATTTATTGTACGAAACCAAGCTATTTAAGGCAGTTAAATCCTCTGGAAGTTCCATGCAGTAAGTCTCGTTTTTTATATTCCTATTGATAATAGAAACGTCTGCGAATAAACAAATTTTTGATTGAATTCCCGTCGGTAAATCATTAATGAATATTAGGCAGAGTAAAGGCCCCAACACGCTACCTTGAGCTACGCCTGATGTTACACTGATTTCGTCGGATGGCTTATTTACAATATTTACTCTCTGTTTTCTACCTTTAATAAATGAATCTATCCATCTTATTAATCTTGGATCTAAGCTTATTGTGTTCACTTTCCGTAATAAAATTTCGTGGTCTACAACGTCAAACGCTTTTGCTAAATTTATTACTACTGCATCGACCTGTTTTTCTATTTCCCGAGCATTAACTAAGTCTAGTTGTAATCATAACTTCTGTGATTCGCACGAAAAACCCTTTCTAAAACCATTTTGATATTGGTTAATCTATCCCACTTTCTCCCAACAATCTTTTAGATAGTCGGCGACTATTTTTTCGAACGTTTTACAGATTACGCTTGTTAGATTTATCTGTCGATAATTCTTTATTAACTTTTTACCCCCTCCTCCCCTTTATGCATGGGAACCACCGTAGCTGTTTTACAATCTTCCGGAATTTGACCGTTGTTTTTACTTACATTAAAAACTCTTCTTAAATATGGCACTAATTCTTTTCCACATAATTTAATGGCTTCGCAGAGTATTCCGTCTGGTCCTTGAGATTTGTTGTTTTTTTAATTTGGAAATTCTCTTTAGAATATCTTTACAGATGATGCTGAAGACCGGAATTTTCACTTTTATACTATTCGATGCTTTTACATTGTTTTGAACCGCCCTTCTGTAAGTATTTGAGAAGTAAGATCCAAATTCATTAGCTATTTGCGAACAATCGGTTAAAATTTCGCCCTTCATGTTTTCTATTTTATCTATCTCGTTTTCACCTTTTCTTAAACGCTTCACGAATTTATAAAAACAATCTTTACCATTTTTTGTTATCAAATTCTCCAAGAACTAATTTTTAGCTACCTACTTCTTACGATTCAACAACGTGGTTACTTCCTTGTATTTAATTTGGAATTGAGATCCTGTCTTCCTTTTCTTATAGAAAGCTCATGATTTACGCTTAAGTAACCAAATTTCAGCATTATAATATTCCGGATCCTCACTTTCCTTTACAATGTTAGTAGGCACGTATCTTTCTATGCAATATACATGTAAGATATGTGTAAAATTATTCTATATATCCTCGATATTAGATCCTTCATTTACCCACCCCTTATATTCATCCTTAATGATATCGCGGAAAGCATTTACGTTCGCCTTCTTCGTTGGTCGTTGGGCTCTGAATTATAGACTACCATTCAGTAGCAAAATTCATTCAAAATTCCTTCTTATGCCATCAAATGATTAATGTTAAATATTTTTCCGATTCTTGTTTTCTCAAGAAGTTTGGTTAACTATAGTTTTTAGATTAAAAAATTGTTTCACAAAGAATTATTTTTTCCGTCATTCATATCGGTGAAATTAATTTCTTATAAGGATTTTAAATATCTTCAAAGAATTAATTTGTGGCACACCGATTAACAATTCGCAAATGTTACTAATGAGAACTTAACGTATCAGATTTATAATTTCTCGTGAAAATGTCCTACCTTATTTCAAAGCAAGGAATTTCAACCTTTGATTTTCAGTCTTTCTGACCTAATTTTCTATCTTGAAATTTTGGAAAGAATAAAATCATTTCCAATCAATAGAAAAATGTATTAAATCGGAAATATGAAATGCACAAATTTAACTCATCAGTGAGTGATGCGACAAAGCTATAGTTTATACTTCCTGTACATTTGAAAGAAATAATCGAAGCTTTCTTATGATAAAGGTGCATCTCATTGGAAATCGTGAATTTCTTTCGAGATATTTCATTTATTCTCATTCCTAATGGAAACTTTGATTCTTTCAACCTAATTTAACGCAAAAAAGAAAATTATTTTAATTTTAAAACATCTTTTGAAATAAAATTGTATCGCTATCCCACTGAAATGTTTAAAATACTTCATGATTTTCAAGCATAGTAAGTAGTGAATCATATTAATTCTCTTTCAAACTTTGACGAGATAAAAGCTAAAATATTGCATTAGCTTGATGTTGGAGTGATTGTTAATAGATTTTCATAGCATTCCTCTATTTCAAAAGAGCCAAGAAATCTTTTAAATATTTCAGCGAAAAATCTTCTCGATTTCAAGTTCAAGGATGAATATATGACATTTTTTTCGATATATCGCTCCATTTCGCAGGAGTGTTTTTGTGTTATTAATATAAGAGAAATCCTGATGACTTTGTGTTAAAATTTTTAGCTTGTTTTCAATATTATATTATTTTTGCTTGTGTTTAAATATTTACTGATATTTATTTGTTCTTAAGCTAGTTCTAAAAAGTGTCAATTCTAATTTATTTATTTGTCAAGAGCACATTTATAAAGTTGGTTTTTGAATATAAAGATGTCTATGTCTATGTAAATACCGTGCAAACCGCCTTTCGGCGTGTAGCAGGGGGTCCATGCACCATGACTCTATTTCCCTAATCGATTACTTTTGCGTGTCGTTCGCGGAAAAATGATTTCTTGAATTGATTGGTTCTAGCATTGCGTCCTGAAGCATCTGAGTGATGCTCACGGATTTATCGTAGCAATTCATCACAAAACGTATCGCCTTTCGCTGCATCTTTTATAATTCTCAAATACAACATTTATTGACAGGGTCACATACATTACACGCATACTCAAGATGTGGTCTTACTAACGCGAAATAACATCACCCGTGAACTTTATCGTCGCTCCGACTGACTATTCTCTTAACGAAATCGAGTTTCTTAATTACTTTTCCGCATATATTATGAATGTGGGTACTCCATGCTAAGTTATTCGTCAGAGTTACTCATAGATTCTACTGTTAATAAGTTTATCCCGCGGAGACTGAACTGATAATCTTTAATAATAGATTTTCTTTCGAGGAAGTTAACTACTGAACATTTGTCCACATTTAGCTCTAATTGACAATCATCGCACCATTTCATAATTTTATCTAAATCATTCGACAGGGTTAATCTATCCTCTCTACTCTCTATTTTCCCGTAAATTACTGTATCGTCCGCAAATATCCTAACTTTACTATCAATAAGATTGCTAAGGTCGTTGATGTATTTTAAAAATAGTAACGGTCCGATTAAGCTAACCTGCGGGACGCCCTAGGTCACCTTATCCACGTTGGAAGTAATTCCGTCGAATACTACGCGTTGCTTTCTATCGGAGAGGAAGTCCTTTACCCAATTTATTATCTCTGCATTGATTCCCGCAACTTCTAATTTGTATAATAATTTATGATGAGGGACCTTATCGCTTGCCTTCCGAAAATCTAAAAATACCGCGTCGATTTGCCTTTTATTTTTGGTAGATTTTAGGACGTGTACTAATAATGCCAGCTGAGACTCACAAGATTGAGTCTTACGAAAACCGTGCTGATTCCTAACTATGAAATTTTACGTTTCGAGAAAGCCCATTAAAGAACTAGCAATTATGTGCTCCATTATTTTTCCACTCAATGATGTTTAAGAGACAGGTCGGATTTCACAGTAAAATAATATATCCAACTGGGCAACTGCCGACAAACCTGGTATGGTTTGTCAGGACCTTATTGGGTAATGGCAATTTTCATTTAAACATTAATTTATGTTAACGTCTGTAATTGATGGTAGTAAAATGAAGGAGTTTTACATTCAATTATTATCTACATCTACATCTACATCAATACCCTACAAGCCGCCTTTCGGTGTGTGGCAGGGGGTGTTAACACCGGATGCTCGCGCTATTTCCTTATTTTGTTATTATCGCGTATAGTTCGCGGAAAGAAAGAGTCCCTAAAACGACTTGTCCTAGCATCTATTTCCCTTATCTTGCGCTCATTATCAGATCGGCCAAAGTAGCAGGGGGGTCGCATAATATTGATAACGTCCTCCACAAAC
>KZ309122.1:344464-362386 GCA_000376725.2 Ladona fulva | reverse complement strand
TTAAGGTATTTAAAAACATACATTGATATGGGAGGATATGCAATGAAGAAACTTAAAATTGTATTGCGGTAACCCTGCTACATATATTGATGTAAATTCCGTACTTATCTCCAAAATAGTCGGTCAATCACATAAAAGGATTATATGCAAGAAAAAATTCCGTAACCTTTTCTGTAAACTTCATACGCCATACTTATGAATAACTAAAAGCTACAGTGTTCTGGATTCAAATAATAGGCATTATCAAAACATGTTTTGTAAGATAAATGTATGTTGATAAAAATATTTAGATATATAAAATCAGATAGGAGGAGAAATGCTATTTGTTGTGGAGAAATGGCAGACATAGTTAAGAGGACAATGAGAACGATAATGTAAGATATAGAGGAAAGATTTTTCCATAACGGCTCAGTCTTGGATAATTAATGCGGTGATTCTTTCATAAATTGCTTTAGCTTTACGAGTATATGTTTTCTTCCACATCGATCATTTGACGCACATTCATTAGTCAATCATTATCGTAATGGATATTTATTGTCAACCTGTGGAAATACTCCCGGACGGGTTCATTATTTTATTATTATTTTGTTATTACTTTTATTTTATAGTAATAGATCTACCTTTATTTATTCAAATAACCCGAATGAGGGAATTTTTCCCTTATCAATGGCGATGACGGTGTGATCCAACACCGAAACCGGACGTTTAAATAAATAACCTATGGACAGTATATGCAGATTTCTCATTGAATTTTGTAAATATCTTCGTGAACGCGTTTAACATTTAAAAAAATATAAATTCTAAGGAGTAATTTACTGATTTGGATTTCATGAGTTAATTACATTTTGTATGAAATAATTAGTTTTTCCCTTAATATCAAAGCTTGAATCTATCACTTTATGTTTCATGATGGAAAAAAATGATGCTAAACTTGTTATTTTTACAAAAATTCAACCATAAAACTTCAATGATTTCTCATTTCCCTTGAACTCTTAACGTCGAAAAGAAGTAAACAAACTCTAGATCGACAATCTTATTGGTTGTCGATGGCGTTAAAAAGTGTCCATTAAAGGAATCTAAGCGTCTAAAAATTAAATTAAGAAGATTTCATCGAAGTTTGCGAAACCAAGGACCGTAAATAATATTCCAATGCAGAAATAAGAACCTTTCAGGAATGTTCTTTCTTACGGTACTCGTTTCAATCTCTTATGGTTATTTCTAATTTAAAATTGAAAAGAAAATGAACCCTGAAGGCGATATAAACTGATTTACCCTTTCACTGTGAATTTTATGTAATGAAAGTGAATTTTACGTTGTATTCTCACGGGAGGTTTAACATGGATTCGTACTTCGGACCATTTGGAAGAAAAGATTTATTTAAAAAATACTTCATCACGCAGTAGGTCTTGCGATAGTTGGAACGCTCATAAGTTTCTAGCAAGATCGCAATACACGAACATACAAGAAAACGCGATACACATACTCGTACTTACGAAACCGGAATATTGCGATATTCAAGCTATTATTATTATTATTATATTACCACATTAAAACTTACTTCTCACTATTTGTAATAAAAGCAATTAGTATATGGTCCTTTACCCATGTTATGGAATGCCTGTTTGATCTCATCCATTTTCACAGCAAAATGTCTTATTACACAATATTATTCCAAATCGTCTTGAAGAGATATATGTTTTGAGATTTAAAGCATGAAACAATTGTATATTTTTATTTGAAACGGCTCATTAAGGATGTATTTTACGTAATTTTTATAAAGTTGATCAAAGTTATGTAACTTCGATTTTTCAAACCGTAATATTATCTTCTTCTCCAACTTTGTATAAATGGCCTCGAAAGGCGTAATGAACGGCTGGAGTACGTACATTTTCACAATAAGCTTTTTTTATTGTCTAATTGATTATTAAAAAAGCGATGATTGATCAATTTTTCTTAAACTTTCTCCTACTAAACTGCTAACCTAAGGTTCTGTTTTCATTTCAGCTAAGTCTTCCCAAAAGGTGCTCTCTTAAAATTGTTTCATCAGATCAGGATTCTCTGACGATATGGTGAGTGGCATACATTGGATCATGCGGTAAATAATCTATGAATAGATCCTTACTAAAGCAATTAACAGTTCCTTCCTTTTTAAATTAGAAATTTTCGTGGAGGTAGGATATCACCTTCCCCTTCAAAACTATTTTTCAGAAACCGCTCTAAAACATATAAACATGCCAAAATAATTCAAAACATAAATACGATTCTGGTTTTTCAAATAAATCAATTTTTTAAAAACTTAAATTTGATTAGTAAATAAGTCATAAAATAAATTCAAAGAAACCGCAAGTCGACATAATTAAAATTTTTGAGAACATTCATTTCCCTAATTTGCCAGTGGAAACTTGAATTGATAGTACTGTAATAATTTACTATAAGTTATATCCTAATTTAATGTTGCAACAAAACATTTAAAGCATATAGTAACATAATGGTTTATACTAATTTATTGTATCGTTCATCATTACCTGTATAATTAGGCATATTTTTCATCATTTAAATGTATTTTAAATGACAATTTCTTTCATGTATTGATGCTAAGTTGTATTTTTGCTTGTAGCTGCACAATTTCTTTGAGAGTTTAAATTGAAGAAATAACCGTTAATTCTTTTAACATCCAAATATTCGGTTAAGAAGATACGAAGCGTTTCATTAATAAAAAATCTAAAAACTGTATTTATAACGTATATATGTTTATTTTCTATTTAAATTTATCTGCTATTGTTCTTTTAATATTTTCACTGTATTCTTTTATATTTCACTGTAAATATATTTTGCGATTTCGTTAAAAATCTATAACTGTTTAGGAGAAAGGCGTTGCCCAGGTAAAATGTAAATTTGATGATCTCTGGTTTAAAGTTTAAAGTTATAGTTGAATATCAAATAATTAATACTGAAACTAAATAGTAATCAGACTTCGAGAAAAGCTCCTAATAGCCGTTGTTTTATACTAAATAGTCGTTCAAAACATCTCTCACTCTCATTTTCTTAGAATTTTGCCCATTTGTAATCTGCGCGTTAAAGATTGAACTTCCTGGAATAGAATTCCTCTAATAGAGTTCTATGTCAGTGAATCTTTTAGACTTAAGTCTTTTATTGTCAGACGATTCTGTACTCGAAAATTTGTTACAATTCATAAATCCTATTTCGTGTCGAAGATTCACAACTTCCTTATTCCTTAGCGGAAAAGTACTTTCAGGAAGTTCCTAGAAAACTAGAAATTCCTGAGCTCTGAGTATCACCGGTGTGTTTGGATTCAGTGATGCGTACTTCATCGCATCTCACGGTTCTCCAACTATTGGAATTAGCATTCCATTTCAACCAGGAAGCTCGGTCTATTCTCATTAGACGACGAAGATACTTAAGCTACGACTAATAAAATAAGATTCGCTTTTACGTCTCCGATGAGGGAAATCCGATTCCGAGGATGTTTCATCGTCTAAAAATACTAAGAAGAGGGAAATTCAAAAGTAAAACATCTTTCGACGGCTTAAAATTGGAGTGTCGTAGGAATGAGGAAACTGACTTGTAGATTATAGCTGCCACTGTTACCAAATTGGCTGTTGAACTACAATAATTGTTGTGTTTCAGATATCTAGTATAATCAAAATTTGGTAAAAGTATTTCATTGCATATAGTATTGCATAATTAACAGCATGTACTTGATATGAAGAAACTTTCGGTGATAAAGTACCAAAGTGCATTGCTCAATTTATGAGCATTATATCATCTTATTTTTAAACTTTCGTAATTCCGTCTCACAATTTAGTCTCACAGCCGAATTTTTAATTCACTACGCCTCAATATTCACACTAAGGATCATTCTAGATATGAAATGATGATGCAATTCCACAGTTACAGTACATCCAAACGTGTATGCGTGCATGTGTTAGTATTTACGTTAGTTAGCATGCGCTCGAAATGGTGACATCGAGCTTATGTTCGGGGAATTACGGCAAATACTCGTGGGAAAACCTTTCTCGCTCATTCGCAATATGGGGAGAATATCACAACCATGTATAGCTCTTGTCTACAGGGATTAGCGACCCCTCCCCTGGAAGAACTCTCCAGTCGATGCGAAGCTTTTTCGGAGAACCTGCAAGAGATGGCACCACATGAACAAGCAAACGCTGCTTTTGGGCGTCATCGTTGGATTTTTTTGTCAGCTCTATCCTTCGGGGAAAAAATAGATGCAGCCCACATGCTCTGTGTATTTCGAAAATTGCTCCGTATTTGTATAAATCATAGTCTATTCTGAGACGTCTATTAATGGAAAACCAAGAAAAATGAGATATTAGACAAAATACGATGTTGAATTTTCGTATTACGATACGGATGTGGACCTACGTGTGAATGGCATGCTGGTTAAAAATCTTGTAGAATTATACGTATTTTCTTAAAACGAGGCCTTTATAGTCGATATAAAGGAATTTGTTATCCAATAAATCGAAATCGAAAAAATTTGAATTTGCAGAATGCATCCCTGGTATCAACAATTATTTACTTCATTCATGAAAACAAATAATGGATGTGTTTCAAGTTTGTTTAATCTGTAATTTATTACTTCCAACCATGAATGACGAATATTCAAAGAAGATACTGTACCAGGAGGAGAATAAATTCAGATGTCTTGAAATGAATACGTACATACAGGGCGGGGTAACAGAGACACGTGCCCAGGGAGAACATTTCCATAGGGGCGTAAAAGAGAATTTACAGCTTATTGAAATGGGAACGCCCATCCGTCCGTCATAAAGTGAAAAGTATACGCAGAGAGATTTCTAAGAATTTCTTCCGAGATAAGAAGTCTGAAAATATTTATTTTCAATCTTTCACTTCTATTCTAATCTATTATTTGCCTTTTTAAAACTGCAAGTTTTTGTCGAATTAAATTATCTTAGGGCGCCAAAAACTCCTCTGCCCACAGTGAAAAATGTCGTGACTACCGAGTGCGTTCATATAAATTATATATGCGGTTGTAAGGGATACAAATTATCGGTATGATCCCATAGAGTTAACTTGACAATTTTACGGCATATCGATCACATTTGGGAACTTATAAATCTAGAAAAACTACTAGAAAGATTGAGACTTATAGCCTAGGGGGTCCGATCTCAGACGGTCTAAAATAACACTCCCATAAGAAAAGTATTGTGACGGATTTAATGTATTTGAGGCACTCTTGGGAAAGTTTGGAAGTATTGAAATTCTGGATATCTTTGTTCGAGATTATTATCTAAGATAAATTGCAAAGAAATTTCCGAAACTAATCCTGGGATCGATGCCAGGTCGGCAATATTCTCTATAAGAAGCACATTGAAACGAAGTTCAAGATTCTTTTTTTCAGCACTTCCCGAAAAGATGGATAGGTTTAATCTGGTATATGGATATAAGTCATTACGAAGTAATATACTGAATGTTGACCATTTTCAAATTGTCCCTGAGTTCGACTCCACGGAGTGTTGTATATTTTTCCGCAAGAAATATATTGGAAACACGGAATTCATTTCTACTATTTCATGTCTCTATAAAAGTGCGGAAGGCGTTTTGCTTTTCATTTTGGTGCACTTTCTGAAATGAATTCTACTTGAAACGATAGGAATAGTTAAAAGCGGAGATAGTGCAACGGAATAGATAATGATGTCAACCGATATGGTAATTGGTTCGACCCCAGATCGCTTCTACTTCTCCGTTATAATTACGTTGAAGGGCAATGATGAATTTACTTAAATAATTCCCTTAGAGGTAGGTGATTGCAACCCTGTGTGACGGAAAAGGCCATCTTTTATTTAAATTTTAGTTTAAAATTCAAAACCTTGGGTTCGACTATGGTGTGTACTTCAACTAGAAATCATAGGGGAATAAGCGAAGCGAGAAGCATGAAGTTTCGCCCATGTGGGTCTTCATAGCTTTTTTGCCGTTAATTTACGTTCTAGGGCCGTCGTAGGACCCCGGATAAATATTAAAAAGTCCACTTAAAATAAATCTATTAATGACAGATTGCACATTCGGGGCAAGATTGGCTCTCAAAACGTTATGAATGTTAACTTATAATTAGTTCCCTTAATGATCCTCTCTCGATTTCATCGAGGTTGCATTACCAAAGCCCAGAAGTGGGGGCCCTGAAGTATTTACATGTATCTGTAAGGAATGGACTTCAGTTTCTCGTGTGCTATGTTTACAGTGCGAATCGCGAGTCTTGCGATAGTGGGCAATACCTCACCCTCGCACACGTACAGAACTATCTGCGAAAAGCAACCCTGGATTCTGCAGGCGTGTGAAGAAGTGAATATCGTACACGCAGGGAAACGCAAGAAAGTTCATATCCTATGGTGGGATTCTGTCAGCGAGCCTGCCCAGTGCAACTCAGCTATTTTCCGAATTGCATGATTCCATGGGAACCCCTCACGCCTGTAAGCAGTCGGGAAAGCAGTCCTAATGAGAAGTCGGTAGTACGGGGCAGTTGGGGGATGCGCACCTTTTCAGTAAAGAAATGGAGTGAAGGGGCGAGTAGTGTGTTATTCCTGCGTTCCCTCTCTTCAACTCGGCGGGCCCCCAAGCTTTAGCAGCTTACGTATCTGTGATTAGGATATAACCCTTCCCATTCCATTTGTTGCACACAATATAGAGCTTTGTTTATACCGATGGGGAGACAGTTTCGAGGGATTAACGGTAATTTATCACTCCTTAGTTTGCAGGATGCAAGCAACTTTTACTCGTGTATGAGAGTTTGTGTATGTGTATGTATATATATATATATATTAAAAGCCAACTTTTGGTGAATATTTTCTATCTGTGTCTACTACCCTTCTGAAATAAATGCTACTCCGATAATATTTTATACGTTACTCTGAAAAGAGAGGAAATTTTCTCAGTTCTTAAGCCAGTGGTATTGTTCCATTCCTAGTCACATTCCAATTCGACCTTGAGACTATACGACCAGAACACAATGAGAATCTTTTCTCGAGGGACTTACGTAATACTTCCATGTTAAAATCGTGTTCTGCCTTTCGCATGGTTTCGTGGCGGCGTGAATCCTTAATATGGTATCCTAGCACCTCTGTGCTCATTGTAAGCATTAATGGGCACATTCATTAACACTTACCGCACTTCCTTCTCATCCGAGCACTTATAATCGATCATCACAGCGATGGTATGATGGTCAGGGTGAAAGAGTAATGTAGTACTGGACTGCAAAATAAATGAGTGATGTACTCCAGAAATTCACTAGATTAAAAATATAATTGTATCTCATGTTTATTAAAGGTTTACTTTAAAGAGTTTTAGTATCTGTTTACGAAACTTTTCCATTTCTGAAAATCTTTCTGATATATTCTACGGAATTTTCAGTAAGATTTTCCGTTATTTAGTCGGATATTTTTCAGTTTTATTCCGCATTAGAATTCAAATTGATTACTCTGCCGTAAATGATCGGAGGAAAGAAGAAGGTTCGTTGAATTACGGTCCATGTTATACCCAACCCACTCACACCACTGCTCTCATCCCACAACTACCTCATTAGCGCTCCATCCACACGTAAACCAACCAACGTTAGTTCTGTTTATGAATCCCATTCATGACTTTATTCCGCGTATTCATCAATGGAATACAGAAATAGAAAACACAAGGCGATGTATCAAACCAAATCACTTTAAAGCTGGAAAACAATGTTAAACTACGGAAGAGAGTAATATTCCAAGTTAAATCGAGCATAGAATATTGGAGTTTAGTAGTCTAATAGAGGGTTGATCAGTTATCGAAACATATTGACGGAAAAAATTAGCGAAAAGAAAAAGAATCTTACAAATTACCAGTAAAGCATGGGAATATCTTATGAGAATATGATTAAACGCCGTACACTTCGTGCTGTTAGACTGATTTTATTGTCATAACATATTCGATCTTTTTCTGAAAATCGAACGTATTTTGATTTTTTAAAATTCTTGCGGTATAATGTCGTTAGCGTCATCAGATGGTCGGCCATCTTATTTTTTAAGNAAGAAGACAACCAAAAAGGGTTCTTCTGGAATCAGGTAAGTAATTCAGGTGTTGCTGATTTGGTGAGTAAAGTATCAAGAAGCTAATGACATTGCTTAGTAACAGCCCAAAAATTTGTGTTATAATTTTTAATTTCTATAGTACATACTTAAAACTTCGAGGTAATGTATCCGAGAAACGAAGTTAACAACATCATGGTATGTAACGTATATACATTGACGACTGGGGTCAATTGTAAGTCATGTCCGTATCATGGAATCATTATTTTTATTCTATGGGGACTCCTTACACGACAGCCTCAGACCTAATTCGTACATAGATACTATCCAAAGTTAAGTTAAAAAGTTTCACTTGCTATAAACTATCTAATTATTCTCAAACTTTCGATTTTTCGATGGGAGTTTTTCACAAAATTTTCCATACACAAATTTTAATTTATGCACACAGATTTTTCGGAATTCACACATTTTATGCTCACATATGATCTGGAAATTGATTATCAATTTTTTATTATAATCTTTTCTGCTATAGCATATTTGATTTCTTTCAGAATTTGTGGGAAAATCTTTCTTTAATTGGAAGTTATCTACTTGTAAGAGAATAAGAAAAATACAAATTTGCAAAAAGTTCCTAGGCAAAGCAACATTTTTTGAGTTGTACTACTTTTGTTTGGGAGCTGTTGGATGCGTTCCAAGTTGGCAAACGTAAGGAGACTTTCTTTTCTTCCGAAACAAGTGAAAGGATTTCGTCAAACTGGCCTCTATTCATGGAATTTAACCAATCGTTATGTTCTCTCAAACATAAACAGGTGTATTATGTCCGAAGGTCTTTTAAGAGCCAAAAAAGTTCAGAGTTATTTAAGAGACATGGCTCTCACGCGTTTCTTTGAGCGTGAAAATTATCACACATCGCGCGAATGTTTTACAAAGATGTAATCACTGTGATTCAACCGTATTTCGTGGATCACCATAAAGGTATTTTCATGTAACTTAGCTATAACTTATGCAACACTTTTTAGTGTTTTTTGGTTACAACAATCTGGAGTTCTATGGAGTCAGCCCGGAATTTTAGAGGCTTGACAGAATTACACATGGAAATATGACGTATTAGAAAGGAGTGAAAATTTCCAATATGGTGTATTTGGGCTACGATTGATTAAATGTTATATAAGTGAAGCAAATGCCTGAAGTCGAATATAATTGAAAATTTGTTGTAATCAGGGACGGACAGAGATGTATCGGTGCCCCGGGCTGGAAGTGATATAGGCCACACTTCCTTTTAAAATCCTCAGAAATGTCTATTTCCTAAAAGACACCTATTTTTCAAGAAATAATTTGGTGATCTCCTTAATGTGCAAAGTTACCTTACACCCTTTTTCTTGCCTTAAAAATTATTATAAGGAGATCACCCTAGGAAAAACGGCTATGAAAGAGTCAGACAGGACCGAACTATCATGGTCGGAGTTTATTTTGTAACCACCTTAAGGAAAGACCTTCGTGTTCGCATTTTTGCTCAGTTCTTGTTTTGTGGCTGACGTATGATTGAATTACATTTTTAGCCCTTCAAACAAGATTTACTCATCATGGAATTAAAGATTTATACTAATTTTATTATGTGAGGATCCGGGGTTATTACTTGTATAAGAGGCCCCGCTTGTACTTATTTCGTTGAAGACCTTTATTAAAGGATTTTTAAAATTATTTTCCATAGATTGTTAACTTAACTGCGTTAACATGCATTGAATTTGTCATATTATTAATTTGATGTAGTTTGTTGATTTTCTTTTTACATGCTCTGCGTTTTTATTGTTTTATCATCCATTCTTTGCGGATGTTTTCCCGTACAGTGGGGCACCTTCGCTTAAGAGCGAATTTGGCCTAATTTCGCCTTAATAAAGAACGTATTCATTCATTCATCCCGGCTACAATTCTGCTGGAAGCCCGTCTCTTTCAATGTGGGCTTGCGGAAGGATGCAGACATAAAATGTCGATAATAGTATCGATTCCGCATATCATCATATTAACATTAATTGCCGTCACCGCCATCATCAGCCTGTTATAGGCAGAAAATGGAAAATGAAAATAAACGTCAATGGTTAAGAAATCTAATTTCATTCTACTGTATTCATCCTTCCAGAAAAGCAATTTATGAAACTGAGGCAGTTTTCCTAGAATGAATTATTTGAAAGTTTTCTTTTACAACTCAAGATTTATCCGTAAATAACGTTATCGATGTCCGTTTATCAATTTGTCGATACTATAGATTAATCGATGGTTATTTTTTTTCAGTATCCTCCTCTTCTACAAAACTATCAGTAATGATAATCGCTAATGTATCGATAAATGCTTTTATTTTATTTATATTCTTTAAAATACATTACGGTTACGTCACTTTCGCTCCACCTTGCTAACTGAAAACCGATTACTACGTATGACTGATACGATTTATTCTCCTGTTGAATTTCAGGCAAGGCGTTTCCCAACATGGACCCAAAATGGTTCTTCTCAGCATTCCGGAGACGCCGACATTGTAAGTCATTTGGGAGGAAAAAGGAAGAGGCAGGAGGAAGGCAGCATGTTAGAAGCGGGGAGGCGGAAGGCATGTCCAAGGCATCATCTCGCTTCACAAATCGACCGCCTTGCCTTCTCTATATCATCGTGTTCATCATTTTACTCTTTGACAACACGCAAGGTGAGTAAGCCCAAAAGCCGCAATTAAAAAAAGTAGTCCTTGAAATCAAGAACAACACCAGTCAAAATCAATGCTAACCAGAGAGTTATATTCACGAATAAATATAGATTTGTGGAGTAATGGGTGACTCTTAATTTGTATATCACCCTTTCAAAGAGAGTCATTAAAAATATTAGTTATATCATTGCTGAAAACGCTGCAAAAAATTAATCTTACACCGCATATCTATGTTTACACAAAGAAGACAACCAAAAAGGGTTCTTCTGGAATCAGGTAAGTAATTCAGGTGTTGCTGATTTGGTGAGTAAAGTATCAAGAAGCTAATGACATTGCTTAGTAACAGCCCAAAAATTTGTGTTATAATTTTTAATTTCTATAGTACATACTTAAAACTTCGAGGTAATGTATCCGAGAAACGAAGTTAACAACATCATGGTATGTAACGTATATACATTGACNTTTTAAACATTTGAATTTAAAGCTTATAAGGTTATAGAACTTCTTGGACTTGTCGAAAATATGGGTTTTCTTAACTTAAGTTTCTTCTAAAGAATGGCTAAGGTTGCAAATGGAGAAGATCTTGTTCTCAATTTACAAAATATTTGTAGATAATGAGATGAATCACTCTTGTTTCCATAATTTTCTTTTCATATTTTTTTTCTTATGAATTAATTACTTAATCTAGAGTCAGTGTCTAAATTCAAAGCTATTTAATAACTCTATATGTGGACAAACTCTCCCGAATACATTGGTAATGAATTTGTCAGATTAGATTCAGTGCATAACCGCAACACAAGAGGATGCAACTTATCCATCGCGACAGAACTGAAACATTCCACAACTCCTACCTTATAACTGCAAGCAAGCTATGGAATTCCCTTCCTCCAGATATTAACTCCTCAGTTTCCTCGCTCTCATTTAAAAAAAGATGCCTTGCTCATCTTCAGATTCTGGGATCTCCGATATAAGTAGCTACACTTCTCCTTGCACTTTGAAACCGAAAATTTAGTACCCATGCTCATTTAGAGCAAGGACTTATCCCATTTGTCATACCTTTTTTCCTTTTCTATCCGAAGTCTTCAATTTTACTATTGGGATTGACCTATGTCCTAAGATTTCCCCTGCTGTGTAAAATCTTCTTTTATTTTGTTTCTGACCCTCTCATGCAGATCACATGATGTACATATGTGATGTCTCTGTACATAGAATACTTTTCTTTGCTTAGATTTAAATGGAATNTATTCCAATATGTCATCTTTATTCGGTATTTTCTTATTCCTTTTAACATTCTCAATTATTGTATATTACTGCCTCCCTCTCATAATTTCAAATCAAACATCTGTTTTTGTCTGAATTTTTGTAAGAATTATGCATTTCTTTTTGTCTGCATTTTCAGCTTTGTTGCTGACGCTTTTCTTTACTTATTTTCCCCTCTTCTTTTAAATTTTAGTTACTACTGTCAGTAGGTTTTGTTGGTTTTTCACGCTCCCCTTCACGTGGGTGTTTTCCTGCAGGGTTTTATTTTTTTTCCCTAAAGTGCAGACTCAGGTATTTTAAAAACACGCATAATAGTTCCTTCTTTTATTGCTTTCTTTTTTAGTTCAACTCACAATACCTCTTACTTTCTATATATAATGACTAAGAGTTAGATGTAAGAAGAGACTAATTAGCCTCAATCTCGCCCATGAATAAAGACGAGTTATTATTATATATGTAGGTTTCGACTACGATTTCAATATTATCCTAATAAAAGTTCAGCCGGGGATATTTAGTGCAAAAACGTATCTCTTGAGGGAAAACTTGATTATTACATTTGACTCCATCATTTTTGGCTCTTCAATGTTATTTACCATTGCTAACTCAGTATTTCCAACAGACTGAAACCAGTACGGCAACTTGTTAAGTACGGCACTATAATCAGCTGAATTTGCTATTCAGCTGATTATAGTGCCGCAATTAAATCACATAAATTTAACTAAAAATATTGGCATTAGGATAAATACTTCAACAAATAAGGGGAGTACCACCTCTGTGGGAAACTGATTCGCGCGAGACTTTCAGGGTATGCTCCTTGCTCAAAAATAACAGACAAATGTCCGACCGTTCACACAAAACAATTTCAAACATCATGTGCTCTGAAAAAATCACTTTCTATATGATTAAATCTGGAACCGTAACACATCAGAGTGATTATTACTCGGTCGTTGAAATCAGTTACAGAAAGAACATCAAACTGATGTTTGAAATTGAATGACTTGGAAATAATAAAAGTGGGATTGCAGATATTGATATTTCCTCAGTATGATAAAATGGATCGAATAATAAGAATGTCAGTATTTAAGTTACTTGAATTACCTTTAATTATGATTTAGCTAAATTANTTTAAGATAGAGCGTTCACATTCCCGATATCGTTAGAAGATATAAATTTTTATCGCATGCCGTAAAGATTTTTGCCCTAGTGGCCACAGTTTCGATGCTAGAACTAATCAAATTTCCCCCGTGAGGGATACACTTTTTGAATTTTTTTCCACCGAAGAGTGAAATAGCTTAAATTCGGCATTTGAATAATATTTGTGGCTTTATTTCATTTTCAAGCCTAACAACTCCTAAATTGATCCTTGGTTCGACGCCAGGGCGGAAATAATATTTCTCTCTAAGAAATGTACAGGAATCTCGGATAGTATTTTGTGCTACTTCCCGATACATTTTCGCCTTGAAACCTGAGTGACAGACTTTTTTCCGTGAAGAACCCGAGCATCTCACTAAGAAATATTTGACTTATCGCTTCTAGGTATCATGGTTTCGATCCAAGAAGGCCCAAAACAGGCTACATTTCCCGATTTTCTGAATCGCGTGGGTTTTTAATGATTATTTTTTATCATTTTGCGCTAAACGAAAGGCGTCACGGACACGGCGATTTTTTCTCGTGAAGACCCCGAGAATCAGAATAGAGAATTAATGAGATTTCTCTCCTAGGTACTATAGGTTCGATTCTAGAAAAGAAAGCCCAAAAAGAGTACTTTGTACATTGCACGGATTTTCAAAAATATCTTTTTGGGTTTTTCAATAAGATAGAGACACTTTGTGAGGCTGAAAATAAAGCGTCACTGAGCGATCCTTTTGCGTAAAGTCGCCGACACTAGGGAATAAATGAGACATCGCTCCTGGGTGTCATAGGCTCTATTATAGTAGGCCCCAAATAAGGTACTTTCCCGACTTTGTACAAACTATGGCCACTAGAGAAAATGTTTCTACGTCATACGATAGAAATCCATATCTTCCAACGATATTGTGAATTTCAATCTTCTATCTTAACGTGAAATGCCCTAAAGGAATTTTAAAAATTCTGCTCAATGTATTTAAACGGTAAAATTACCTCTTTTGGGGCCTCCTAGTATCGAGCCCATTTAGGATCGATGTCTCCATTTTACTTAGTGACACTCGAGGTCTTTACGCAAAAAAATCGCCTGGTCAGTGAGGCCTTTCGTTTAGCCTCAGAGGTTGTATCCTATATACGTATATTTATGTATCCGGAGAAGCGTAAAACTTAGTGATAATGACGAGTAAGATGTAAATGAAGAAGAGTTGTGCCAAGAAATTAAAAGGATTAAGGTAAACGTGTGTAAAGGTGTTCCAGTCATGTCGCTATTTTTCACAGTTGTTATTCCCCAAGAAATTAAAGCATTGATGACATCATTGTCTGAAAATATACCAGGTAATTGCTTGAGTATATGAGTAGTCGATTCAAACAGGATGCAAGATACTCTGGTAAACGTATGGATAGCTTTGCGAAGTAAGCAGAAGCTGTGGCAACGGAAACGTAGTTTCAGCAAACTGAAATGAATTAAAACCCTAACTCTTTTATGTTATACACAAAATTAATTTTTTGGCAGTTTTATCTATTGAAAAAGACGAAGTCTAAATTAGATTTGAAAAATTTTAATCAATTAAATTGCAGGTTCGACATAAATCTAATAAGTAAACATTAAATTAAGGCATATGAATAACGGTTGGGCCTGGTAATTGGGTTTTCAGTATTAAGCGAGAAAAGTTAGAGTTAATTTAAAAATAGTTTTAACAACTAATCTTTTCTTTGAAAATATTTGATTCGATTAAAACGGAGAGGAAAATAAGAGGTTGGAATTTAATCCTCCTTTTACTCACAAGAGCTCAGAAATGTTGAAAGAGCAGGTGGGTTGAAATAAGAGAAATTGAAACAATTGGAAGCCATTTTATTCCTGCAGAAATTCACTAAATGTTTGGTTTTTAGCTCTAACTACCATTGGCTGGAGCGGTAACGGGATCCTTACTGCATTGATCTGAGATGATGCTGGAGAAGGAAGCAAATATTTATAAGTTATACTTCGTTAATTTGTTTTAAATCTTCATTTAGTTTTCTGATGCTTTTAAAGGCATAAAGAATCAATGAAACAAGCATGCTAATGTTCAAACACATCTATAAAATGTAAGATATCAGGTTATTTGACAAATAATTGCAGAGTTAGAAATTTTCATAGATAAGGCTTGAAAATTGAGAGCGTTAAAATTTTTCTGTTAAGACTTGTCAATTTTTGATTTTATCAGTTGAAAGCGAAATATTGCATCAACTTCTTGGCCAAATAAAAGAAGTAAGCAGTGGATACAACTGTGTATAAGATCGACGATAGTCGTAAGTGTTTAGGATAGATAATAGGTGACAATGTCAATGTCCAAGGGTATTGGAAACTTCTCTAACGATGAAAGTTAAGATTTAAAACTGCTAATGATGTATTTCAATGCATAGTTGCTGAATCAATAATAATAATATCACGACTTCATTTTAGGGTGAGATTGAGACTAGTTAGTCTCTTCTTACATTTAATCTTTTAAACATTGATAGATTTAAAGAAAGAGCTTTTGGAACTAAAACAAGAGATATAATACTAAAAAGAAGGAGATATTATACGGGTTTAAAAGCGCTATTTCATCAATAAGTGTCATCATCAAGTCCTATAAAATCTTACATTTACCTTTATAACGGAACTAACGTTGTCCTAGAGAATGTATCGCTTTGCTTAATAGTCTTATTTTTAATAAGAATTTGACCTGCTTCGTTTACTATAATATCTAATTTTTCATCCGTACGTACAGCGCTCATGGAAGGTGGATGTTANGTTAATTATGCAAAGATGTTGATTGGTAAAACAATATATTCGAAGGCGAAAGGAAATGCAGTAAACATTTACAGCCACATACTATCTGAACCATTCACACTATTTGCATAAGTTGTATTACAACTTCGTTTATTGTTCTGCTGAATATCTTTAAATATATTTATTCAGACTTTTACTACACAAAACCATACATAAATATAAACGTAAAAAATAAATATCTACGTTGCTATAAGTAAAAGTTGATTATTGCAGATACTTGAAAGAAACTTTACAATAATGGAAACTCTAACCTCTCACCCTTCTCTGTTGTTTATTTAGTACCAATACCAATACCTGAATACCCTGAATAGTGATAATACCCGAATCCGAGACAACAATGAAGATCACCTAGGCAATCACCGAAATGAAATAAGAGATTTCCAATTTTTTAGATAGAATTGGCGAATTTAAGGTTTAATTTACCGGAAAACGTTTAAACATTGCAAAAATAATATAGACTGCAGTATTAGTCGTCGAATGAAGCAAAGGTTGATAATGGAAGGATAGCCAATTTCAATAGGGTGAGAAAGTTTTAATATATGGGAGAGGATGTATTCCAGTACATTTAACGAATATATCTCCTTTCAAATAGTATTCAATATGCGCCAGTTAGTGGTTAATTTACAATTATTACGGAGTAAGCAATAGAAATAGGAAAGAAAATTAATTTATAGCCTTGATAATTTTAGTAATTAAGAATACATTAATTTTGGGATTGAATTTACGAAATCTTTAATTATCATTCTACCATTTCCATTTCAAGGGTATGAAATGGAAATTTTTATACGCGATGAATGAGAGTATTTTTATTGGATGTTTCAACTCCCGGTTCTTCCAGGATTTATTGAAGTATCTTTTAATGACATGGAAGGTCAATTAAAATTACCTTCAACTCCTCGATTGCACTGCAATTGATATGATTTTCATGATTATTGAATTAACATTCTTTTTAACAAAATTTACATCTCAACTTGGTTTCGTCGCTATTAGTCGCTTATACCCCTAATAGAGACTAACAAGTCCCTTTTTCCATCTATCCCGTCGTCAGAGATATTAATGAAAACGAAAATAAATATCTACTTTGGAATAAAGAAGAAAACTCGAAGGGATTTGTGGACGTAAAAAACCAAACTAATATCTTAGGAAAATGTTACCGCAGCAGGAGAACACCCAAAACGTAGGGGTGTGTGAAAAACCTGCACAGACTTGCTGATAGTACAGGCTATAAGATACTCGAGTTCTGATTACACATACACACAAACACATATATATGTATCATAATAATACAATATAATCATTCCTATCCATTTGCTCTATCCCATTTACGTATTTACGGTGCTTTGAGGCTATGATTATTTATTCCTGATCGCAGTTCCGGGAAAATGGAAAATTTCGACTTCCTGGCACGAAACCTTAAAACTAAAATTGGTTCGATTACGTCGCCTCTATTCTCCTCGACCCTCTTGCACTCACTCTAAAATCTCTCCAGCTTAATAAATCATCTCATCCGTACATCAGTTTCGGCTCTAAATATCGTGCTCTCCCCGTGATCCAGTTAAACTGAAGCCATTTCGAAAGGTTTCGTCTCTTTTATTTCGTAACTCATTGAGTTTTAAAATTATCCTCTGCTCTTCGGCTGCGATGTATGTACGATGGCTGAACGTGAAACAGAACGGCACAGAACAGGCGCACAGTGGGCTAGAATCGAAAAAAGCTGGCCAAAAATACGAAAACGCTTTTTTTGAGTACGGACTATGAAACTTCGCATGACCAATCTCGAATAATTTCTACATACGACTATGGATATCATTTACGCTGGATCCTACGCATTAAAATTATACAGGGGGTCAAACTTGACTAAATTTTGCGAAAAATTCCGGACTTCGATTTTTCGCGAAAATCTTCAACTTCAAACCGCTGGTGAACCCAAACGAAGATAATCATCGGATAAAAAATAATTCTATGTTATAAACATGTTCTTT
>KZ309122.1:233133-324011 GCA_000376725.2 Ladona fulva | reverse complement strand
AAGGTAGATTTCTCATTTCTCGTTCCGATGTAATTCATTTTTTTTAATTATACGTGCTTTCCAAGAATTCTGCCGGTTCTATCAATCGTCTGAATAACCTTTGCATGAGCTGTGGGACTAAAAATGTTCCAGCACTCTTCCTGAAATGAAATAAATTTATATTTTTCATTATATAGATTTTTCTTTTATATTTGTTCATGCTTAATACTTTTAATGTATTAGTAGACATCTGTTTGTTACCCCAGTGATAGCAATCCTTATGCAAGGTTTCCTTCTAGGATGTCAATATTTCATGTATAGTAAAAAGTTAATTTTTCTCGTTTGTATGTAGTAAAATGTATGTTCATTATTATTATCATCAAGGGAAGAAAATAGTTATGATGAAAGAGATGAGTTTATAATCATTCAATCATGAAATAGCTTCATTTTGAAGTTTCAGCCATAAATATAATCGTAAAAATACATAAAATGAAAATAGTTTATTCAAAAGAAGTGAGCTTTGTATAGCGAGCGACGGTCGACCGTATTTTCCTTCTTTTTGCCAACGCTTGTGCGATTGTTATGAACTTTCTGCTCACGTGCTTGTTACTACGAAAGTTGCTTACGAAAGTGCGATAAAAACACACGCATAACATATTCGTGTGCAGTGTGGTATTTTCAAAGGTTCCAAAGGTCTCTTTTCCCATAAAGCATTCTATTGGGAGTCGTCTGAACTTAGGATAAAGTCAATCCATTGAGAAGATGTTTTGGAGCATCGCGTTCGGGGATTTTCCCAATGCTACTATTATTCGATGAGGCAAACTTCCTCTTCGACGGCAATTCCTTGCAGAAGAGGAAATTCGACCGAAACTTCACATTTGCACGCGGTCGTATACGAGACTGTTTCAAAAAGTGAGGTCACGGGCCCTCTCGAAGAATAACGTTATGCACGCATGAACTGATGCACCAATTAAAGCGCTAGTTATTTTGTACATAGTTACCCTTGCTCGAGCAATGGTCTCATCAGTGCCAAACCGGAGGGTCGCGTCTCACTAGTGGGACTCAGGAACCTGTATGGTAGGACTCGAGCAGGTTGAAGTCGTTTCATTTTGAACTAAGAGAAATCACTGGAGAAGCACTTTTAACAGTACTACTAAGAGAAACACACATTGTAATTTCCACATAAGATATAATTCAACGACCGGCTTCGACTAAAATGCCACCATCAGGCATAAAATGCATCATCACCCGATGACGGCATTTTAGCCGAAACTGGTGGTTGAATTATACGAGTATTTTATGTGGAGATATTATATAATGTGGAGATTTTATATATAATATCGTATTTTATGTGGAGATTATAAAGTGTTTTTCTTTTAGCCCCTTATGCCTTTCCACGAACTCCGGCCAGCGATGGCAGATTTTTCTGAACGAAATTAACGACCAATATTGGTGATTCTAATGCTTAAGTAGCTATAATAAATTTGTGATGAATATTTTAAGCTCTATTTTATTTGTTTTGTATTTTGCAATTGTTAATGTCTTTTGATGTGGAAACATTTCCTTAAAATGTCGTTAAATATGTTCTTTTTTGTTTATTTTTGAGTTCTTTGCTAATGTTCTCTTTCCTATTTTTTCAGAATATAAAAAGTAATTTTCTTTAGTTCAAAATGTAGCAATTACTATCAATAGGTTTCGCAGGATTTTAGATCTCCCTTCTTATGGTTGTTTTCCTGCTGTGGATTTTTTTTCCTAAGCCCTTGACTTAGGTTTTTTATCCACTCACAGTTTCTTCCTTCCTTTATCCTATTTTACTGCTCTATCTTTTATTTTATTGAAATTAAATGGGTTTGATGTAAGAGGGAAATGATAGTCCTAATCTCGCTTGCAATAAAGACATTTTTAATCTAATATAATCTATTTTGTTTGATTACAAATAAATCTACCTATAGTTTCACTTTTTTTTATCAACAAACAAGGTATTCGTAAAATATTTAATTATATGGATCAGTGGAGCATATACATTGCATATTAGCGTGACTTGATTGCCTTGAGGAAAGTTGGACTTGAGACCATAAGGGTTGGGAAACACTACTATGCTATCAATGCTTGAGTGGAAACTATCAGTCAAGCCACTGATGTCTTGTGAAGACGGCTAGCTGAACATCTACGTCAATGTTCTAATACCGATCACGTAAAAACAAGAGATCAGAAGGCTGAATGTCACTTTGAACCAGGTATAGCGTTTAGTGTCGGTTAGCTAGTGACACTAATCGGAAACAGTGCAATCGCCGCTATGAAAATATAAATATTGGTTTAGACAGTATCTATCGGTTTTGATTTTTTAAAAATTGCTTACATATCACCAAGAATAGAATTATGGTGAAACGAATGCTTGATGTTAAATGAAAAGAAGTTCTTCTGCTTCTTTCATAACAAATGTTTTGAACTTCTACATATTTTAGGAATTTGATTCTAATACTTGATGTTAGCTGTCTCAGTTTCTTACAATTTATCGAGATACATTTGTTCTATTGTAGCGAAATCGCGAAATCCAAGTTTTCAGCGTGAAAAAAACTTGACAGATTACAATTTTTGTTTTATTTAGAGGACCTTTTCCAGGATTTGAGATTCTCTACATTTTTGCATTTTTGTGATATCTGAATGATTCTATTCTCTACTGGATATCTATTATAAAATGTATCTTTTCGGCTTTTTGTACTCAAAAGCATCCAAACGTAGGAAATAAAAGTTCCAATTTTTGTTTATTCATAATAAGGTAGAAATTAAGCTTTCATAATCCATATTCATCCTCAAATTACTTATTTTAAAATGACTTCAAACAAAATTCTGAGAGAATTATTTTACTTGGGAATTTAAATCTTTATCTTTCCAAAAAGGAAATATCAAGCTGTACAAGTTGTCGCTTTGGTCATAAAATGTTTGAAATATTCATCAAATTATCATCAATGCAAATGGTAAAATTTTGAGTTCTGTTGGCCAATGAAATGATAGTCGCTATTTCCATAGAGCACTCGATCAGAAATCGCCGTTATTAATATGCTTGGAATTACAACGGCGCGGTGCTCTAATTGTCATTCTGTATTTAATTAATATAGTATTTCTGCCACAGATAGCTAAACTTTGGATTGAAAATTTGCACTTAAACGCACTCGGAAGAGAGAGAGAGAGAGTGCAATAGAGTGCAAAGTATCCACTGGGTGAAAGAGATACGGCGAAAATTGTATTTCTGGAATCGGTTTAAAATTTTTCTCTCATCTACACATCACTGCCGGATGTTTCCATTTCAAACTTGAAGTTAGTTTTTTCAGCAAATGTTTCTCAAAATTCTTTGAGTTCTCCAAAAATATCCCTCTCTACCCACGCTTTCGTGCACGCTTAAAATATTATTTCTACGTCATGGGCGTCTGGCAAAATACTTGTTATCAATTCCAACTGCAAAATGGGGAAAATTATTCTTAAATCTTCAAAGGTGTCGATGACACGCTTTCACATTATCTACTCACACGTATTCTGAAATAGAAGCCATCACTGATTATAAAATCTATTTATCTACTCTTTTTTCTTCAGCAATTTTTTATTCGTGGAGTTAAATTACACGTGGTATATTCTACAATAAATAAAACTACATAAGTATTTTTGGAATTTTTTTGAGAAGGGAATATTTTCGGAATCTCTCCAATAGTCCATCATCAAATAAAACAAAGAAATAGTTTAAAAAATGTTATTAATGAGGGCTTAATTACTCTTTTCCGGCATTTTAAGTTTGCAATATTGCTGGGTTTGTTATTCCTTTGGGATTTTCGTAGGTTTTACAACCTACTAAGTTACCTTCCTTTCCTTTATCCTTCTATTCCTCTTCGACTTGAAGAAGTCTACTGGAAATTACGCAAAACATCGTCATAACAGCAACCATAGCGAATGGAATACCGGAAAGATAATGTAAAGATCACTACAAGCGTATTTATTCACTATTTTAATATTATAACGTTTATGGTAAAACTAAAATCTTACATACGTTTATACAATCGAACACAACAGCCTTTTCTTTCTCAACATTTTTCGTCAGATTCTTTTCCTGTACGCCCAAAACAATTCTATCGAATAAAATTTGCAACTACTTTGGAAATTCTCCAATCAATATTATTATTATGAATTAATAACAACACCAAAAGCTTTCCAAACTTCAAACCTATGAGATTCTCACCTCTTATATTCTCATACATGTATCCATGTACAGGTTAAAAAACCATGGAGACATCATACACATCTTTACACCCATTTTCATTTGTCGAAATATTTGTGCACTTTTAGTTTTAAATAAAATAAAATATCCGATATTCTCATATCCCTCTCATAAATTACTAAATAACTTCTTTACTGCCTCTTATTAAGATCAATAGCATTTCGCGACTTATTGAAGTATATGAGACAATGCAGATACGAAGAAAACTCACGATATTAATGACGTTCTTTTAGGAATTCAGCATTTCAATATGAAATGTTTAGGTTGTTAAGGCTCTCCCTTGTCATTACCATTAGGCATACGGAAGGCTATACGAAATTTTAGGAAAATATTTGAATAAGTTAGTATTATGTTGAATGTTTTAGTTGTGATCTTCATCACCCATAACAAAACACTTTGATTCGATCCGAAATCTTTTCTTATTAGAAAATCGATGTTTTAAATCGAAAATATTTCCAGAAAACTTGAAAAAATCCTTTCAGAGATACTTGCACATTTATCCGGAATTCAAATACGAAAATTATCCACCCTTATCCCGCGTTGGTTAAAACTTTTTCCTCCTGAAAGTGCTACGCCTTCGACCTTTAATATACAGAATGACTCTAGGTACGCTAAAGTGAAATTGCAAAAGTTTGCTGTAACAGGTGTCATTGAATATGGGAAATATGTTTTTTGATAAGGGAATTTTATCCCCGCTATTCAGGGAAGTTAGAATGTACTTAGGTGTGCCCATTTTTCCCCTACTGCTTCCCTGGATTCAGTGAACGTTCGATGAAAAAGTTAACTCAGACTTCACTCTCCGCAAACGATGGAAGGTCGCGGGTAAGTCAACTCAATATAACCCCGATTCAATGTAGTAGAAGCAGGAGATAATATAACGGAAATATTCTAATGATTTAGCTATTTGTCACCAACCACAACTAGGGAGCAAACAGCGGTATAAAGTATATCTCAGGCCACTTATGTTAACTTTTTTATATTTCAGCTAAAAAATAAGTATTTATTGTTACGTATATGAGCCCCTATGCTTATATCTTTTAGCTGTTACTGTCAGTAAGAATGCGCGGGGTTTTTACACCCCTTTCAGAGGGAATATTTTTAATGCATTTTCTCTAAGCTCCTTAGTTTACTAGGCCAAAAATTCTTCTAACTTTACTCTTCCTTTATTCAGTTTAAATTAAGTTTTTTCTTTAGTAATTGATATCGACGAACAGTTTTATTGAGGAGAAGACTTTCTAGCGCTTGCCACTTCTTCTGCCGCTACCTTCACTACGTCCATGATTTTGGCTTCCAGTTCTACTTCTTGAAGTGTTGAAAACCTATTTCTTAGTTCCAGCTGGAACTCTTTCCGATTTTCTTCTAATTTTGTAATACTTACCTCCTGCTTCCTGCTTGAGACCAACTTCTTGCGCTCCATTCTGATATTAATCTTCATTCTGCATCTAAATATCCTGTGGTCAATTCCTGTGCTGAAGTTGTTCAAAACTTCACAATTAGTGACTGTGTATAGTTTGTTAACCAATATGTCTATTTCATTTTTTACTCCATTGGGACCTCTCCACTTCCACTTCCTTGTAGGATTCTTCTTGAAATATGTGTTTGTCATGTACATGTTGGAGCACTCTGCAAACTCTACCAGGCGGTGACTTCGTTCATTTTTCTATACTCCGTCCAACGTTGTGAAGACACAACGTAAATCTTATGGCCCCGTGTATTTCTTACGGGAGAACGGTGCGTGCTGTTACAACTTTTGCATAAAAAAAGTTTGCAAAAATTAATTTTAAATACCTTTATCATACAGCATTCCGCACAGCATGGTGCGATTTAATCAAGGTTAAATACTATCGTAATCGAAGGAAAAATAAGAAAGTGATACTTTCGAGATAATCGAGAATTAGTTGCGGTCTTCTTTGAACCGATATATTTAGGTCTACCTTTCAAGAAACATGGTCTTTCTTGGTATCACAATCTGTCTCATTTTATTCACTTCCCAGCGATGCTATTACATTTCCCATTTAAAATTTTGGAGACAAATGTTATGGGAAAATCTATGGGAATGCCGAGATTTTTCGGCAAAATGCATTGAAAAATGTAGTCGCCAGCTACTTTTCGTTATATATCCGTAGGAAAAAATCTTGAAGTAAGAAAATTTTTGAGAAAAACCCAGAATTTATTTTCTATGAAAATCAAAATCCTCTAACTTTATTGATAATGTTAAAAAACGAATTTATATTTCAAAGGTAACGCAGACCTCGGCGCGCATGACAGTTACTCAAGCTACGGCGGTTATAAAGCGATTCGACTACGGAGGTAACAAAACTTAAAAGAGAACGATATCATGTACTGTGGCCATTGGTTTAAAGCCAGGTCGCTTCATTCTCTCCACTGGAATTACTTTGAAGTGAACCACTGGAATTATTCAAACAGTCCATTTAGACATACAAATGACTGCCACCAGACTAGATGCATATTTTCAGTCATAGAATATAAATAAATAAGTGACTGCAACACAGTATGACGAGGAAAGAGAACTTTAATATATGTATAGGCATTGCAAAAATCGTAGGTGACCTTCCTTTCGACTCTCGGTCGCTCGAGATGCTCTTCAATTATAAGTCATAGGGAAGCTTTTTTTCATCCGAGATGATAATCTTTCGTTGGACCCTGAATGTTTACTTGCGGCTCAAGTGTACATTGACAGCCTCTTAGATATTTATGTACGTTTTAGGCCCCTGGGATAATTAAATTCCATTTTAGGTAAATCTATGAGGTAAAAATAATTTATATTCACATAACGATTATCGTTTGTCGTTAATTCCGACGTAAATTTCATATGACTAACGTTAATAGTTAGATAAGAGTCTATAATGTTAATTCCACAACATCAACGTTATCATGGAAATAAATTTCATATTTATTTGCGTAATTGTATGTACTTGTACGAGTCAAGTGCAATTGATCAAAATAATTGTGGATTCCGTCAAATAAAGGGTAGAGAGTAGGCGCAAACATTTTATCTCAATGTATTTTTCAATCCAGAGATAATTTAATTATTCAAGAGGTTTTGAATTGAATAGACAAATTTCCCATTAAAAAGTCGCATTTTGTATTGGAATCGTGGAAATTCTCCGTTTGGTAATCGACACTCGTAAACACAGATTCACGGAAGATAAACACGAAATACGATTCTGCTATTTAATTAATTAATTAATCCCCTACACATATGCTAAATAACAGCGTGCATTTGTTTCCTAGCGTCGTGAGTGTACAATTATGTGTTATGTAAGATAGAAAGAAGAGTGAAGGTAGATTTCTCATTTCTCGTTCCGATGTAATTCATTTTTTTTAATTATACGGGTACCAAATCATCGGCGTAGAAATAGGAAATGTATTTCCAGCAAGTACTTGTTTTCGCGTAACGCAATGTAACGAGGTAATTTGCCCCTTTCAATTACTGCTTCAGTGCAGTTGTGACAAGATTTATATTTTATTCGACAAATATAAATATGAAGCCACTGGAATCTTTTTTCCATGAAATTTGCCCTCTCGGTCACATTTTGATAAGTGGTGTAATAAAAATCTATTTATTGCCGGCGTACACATCGGTTTTTTATTATTCTAAAGCACCTCCCTCTCTATTCACTTTTAAATATTTGCTCTCGAATAAATGAGTTATCCACTCCATTCGTCAAAAATATGGGAATAAAAATTTTTATGTCATTATTTATTCCTGAGATCAAATAGTTTTTGTCGGATGAACCTATAAAATAAAATCCTTATACACTCATTTACACTAAAATTTTTAGGTTGAAAAAATATTGACTTTGGATCGAACTCCTTGGAGACACCGTATATTCTCGAATTTAGGACGTTCAAGTTTTGGAAAAATGTAATGGGAAAGCTAATAACGCTATTATAAGACGCATGCTATTGACGCCGTGGTACTTAGTTGTTCAGAATCTTCGCATATATATTGTACATGTACCAGTTTTCCCGGTATGCGTCACTAAGGATTGCTTCTTCCTTAATGTTATACATGTCTTTCGATGGTTCTTTGATGAAGCAAGGTATCAAGGTGGTAAAAAACAAGACTTCGTACGTTTCATACTAGAGCTACTAGACTTTGTTGTTTATGTCGTATCATTCCAGCAAATTGATGTAGGACTATACGAGCGTTAATGATTGCTTACGAAAAGGATGTTAACAGATACGAACCAAAGAGGACCATAGTTTTAAACATTATGGCTAAGATAACTTATCTTTCCGATGTCTTCTTTACAATAATGTTTTATCGATGGCGAATCTAAGACGCATGCGATTTTTGAAAGCTCTTAGTATTATTATCTTAGCTAGTGTATTCTGGTGTGCGTTTAAGATTCGAGATTGGACGGTAGTTGTATTTATTTTCTCGTTTGCTATATCGACTTTTTCGCAATGGAATTCTGTGTATATTTACATAAAAGAATCGCGGATATCACATTAATCACACCAGTAGAAGAGGAGTTTAATTAGTGTCACCTGCAATATTACGAATGGTTTCTAACGTTCCATCATTAAAGCCATTACGGAGCAAATTCGAGTGAAATTACAGGTTGAGCTTTTTCTCCATTAAGTGTGATGCGCTGCAGATATTTCGGTATTAATATTTCATACAGTCTCATTATACTCTGTGCAGTAATTTCAAATGATCAAACCGTTCTAACTTGAAAGTTTTCTGCATAATTAGTAATTCGCCAGAGAAGTTAATCTGTTGCCAGTTGAGCTAACATTCCTCTCTTCATCTCCTCAATTCTGATCTTAACTTTCATTTCACTGTCATGAAGAGCTCATGAGTGGTTTTTCAAAGGTCTTTTACGTGGCTCTTGAAAATTAATAATTGGGAATCAGCATCGATAGCATGTCTCTCTTTTATTCGAAATACCTTAAATGGATTTATCCCGAAGATTTTTTTGCGGAGCAAAATATTTTCCCCATAGCTCTTTTAAAGTATTTCTCAATCAATCTCTTAAAAATAATTCCTGACCTTTTCCAAGACTAATGAGGACTCCTTTCATTATCTACTCTCCCAAAATAATTTTTTTTTATTCTTGAAGCAGAACATCCAAGTTCAAATACGAAACAGTTGAGCATCTACTCTTTATAATAGTTTCTCCGAAGTCTATTCAATTAGTACTTATGGAACTAGAGATAAAATGCTACGTTCAACTACATTTCCTCGTTTGGAGATCCATGCGTTCAAAGTTTTAGTAACAGGACTTACTTTTGAAAGGAAATCAATCCGCGCAAAGTCATCTTTTAGGTCAGCCGTTAAGTCAATGATAACTCGACTTCCTGGAATGTTTCAATTAGTCAACTTCTCACATCCAGGAAAAAGCATTGACACTTTTCCTTCGAAAATTCTCTTAGAAAACTTTCCGTAAAAAAATTTTTATTCAGTGTTTCTGTTCTATTTCTCATCCCCCAGAGGATGTTTATTTTCACCTCCACTTCGTATTTTGTGAAGAGAAAAGGAAATTTTATTTTAGAATCTTTAGTAAATACACGCTCCCTGTTATAGTTTCAAAAATTTCAATATCTCATGGGAGAGAGCACCCCTCTGAACATTATTTACCGTTAACCCTAAACCTAGGATTTTTATTTAACTTCACCATCGCTTCTTTTAACAAAATCTCGTGAAAGTAAACGTTTAGCGTAAAAGTATCGCGTCAAATTTGGGCCATGAATGTTTAATAATTACCTTCTTAGAACAATACATTTCCTTATTTAAAATATTTTGCGAACGATAGCTTTGTACCGTTACCCAAAGACAGCACCTCCTTATGCATAGGATTATCGCTACCTCTTATATGCTGCTCACAGTTTACGGAAGGTTATGTAACTATTTCATTTTGATACAGTCCTAAATTGCTTAATGATAAGTTTTGCCGTTCTGAAAGATCTTGCTTGAAATACATTATAAAAGAGGACGAGAATTGTTTGACTAAAACTTCTGCGAGTAAGTTACATTTAAATTACCGACTTCAGAATTGGGCCCGAGTGACTACAAAATTTCCTTTTTTTGTTTGCTGACCCATTTGTGATAGAGCATAGAAATAATTAAAAAAACATTTTCAGTCGTATCATACAGATTGGCATTCTGTGCCAATCTTTCTTGTGTATAAATAATTGATAAATATTTTTATGGCTATAGATATAAATGAACCTTCCTGTCTCTTAATATTAAAATACAATATAAAAATTTCTCTCTAAACTTGGGCTCGGGAAGGACAGTTCTTCGTATATTTCTAGTTATTTATGTAACCCATAAAGCTGTAACCCATAAAGTTATTTATGTAGCCCATAAATTGTAGAAAATATTTAGCATTCTTTTAGGACATTCCATCGTGTAGAAATAAGTGTGATTCATTATATAGGTTGTGATGCCGTAATCTAAATCTATGTTTGAATTTACAATTTTAAGATTTCAGATGGCTTTCAAAGGAATTGTTAATTTTCGAAATTCATTTTAGCACGAGGGAAAAATTTTATACGGGAATGAATTCGAAATATTACTCAGTGCAGTAGCAATATTCGAACTCGTAGTTTCATCGTTGCAAGTGTCATCTTTTGCATAGACTGAAACGAGTGATCACTGACAAGTAAGGTTTCCAACGGATTCAAAACAAAGTTGCATTTCATCTACAGCAAATATCGTTCATGCCACGTTAACTCCCTTTTCTGAGAGATACAACTTTCAAGTTTGCAGTGATACCTTGGCTAACAAGTGAACTCATTAACGACTTTTTTGGCTAACGAAGATTTCTTTCACTGATTTCGGATTAAACGGATTCGGCCAATATTTTAATGGATGCGCACGCTAACATAAAGTGGCAGACATGTATGGTCGGGCCACTACAGTATTTTATCTTTTCCGTCAGTATGTGTGGCAAAGAAAAGGGTAAACCACATCACAGAGTGGAAACCCACCAATTCAAATGGGTTATTTATGAAAGCAAGAAGTGAAACGCCTGATAACATCACGTTTTGGAAGATTTCGGCTAACGAATGTGATTCCTAAACGAATTATTTTCGTTAGCCGAGGTATCGCTATACATAACTCAGGAAGATGCGATTACGTGTGTTTTGCTTACTTACACAACCACGAACTATCTTGTTTGTTAGTGCTTCAGCATATAATTTTGGATTTCAAGCACGGTATAGACACATTTGCATATAGAGCAATTTTTATACTTAATGTATTAATTTTAATTATGCATCGGAAATCAGAAATATAGAATAAATATAATATATGAGACGTGATTGGACGTACATATACCCGACAAATATTCTTAGAATATCTTGTGGAAAGAGCATAAATCCTAACCGGAAAGAGAGGCTTACTCATCAAATTGCGGGAAGACTGAAACGAGTGACCACTGAGAAGTAAGGTTTCCAACGGATTCAAAACAGAGGAGAGATGTTGCAATACAGGAACAAAATTCTAGTTTTCTTAAGTGGAGTTAAGGAAAATTTGGTAAGAGGACCGTAAGCGGCGAAACAACAGGTTGAGGGTGTGCAACTGAATGAGGTCTGCGTCATTCGATGCGACGCAGTAGCTTCCGACACAAGTTGCAACTCCACTTAGTAGGATACTTGAACTCATCCTTCGCTTTCATTTGCATGAAGTAGAAACGGGTTTTAATTTTTCTAGAGCTCATGAAAATTACGTCGTCTGTAACTGCGTATGCTTATGCTACGTATGACTGAGACCGAGAGAAATCGCACATTTGCCAGGAGAATGTTTTTCCCCACTTTTATAAACACAGCAAACTTACGACTCTCGGTCATGTGACGATTTGTATAAATATTGGAAATTGGCAATTGGCAATAAGATAGCTCTGCCTTATAGCTTAAGCAGGGTATCCACCCGGGAAGTGACATATCTATGTTCCTTTTCCAATCGCATGAGATTTTTTCGCCTCCGTCTATTTCGTTGGTTTTCCGTTATGTATCTTAATCTTACATTTATTTATTTTTATATTCCTCTTTCATTTAAAATTTTCATACCTTGGAGATATCTTCACGATTACATTTAGAAGAACCCAAAGCGCTGACTGCGAACGGTATTTTAAAAGTTTGTGGAATCTACGGCTCTACGGCGTCGTATCAAACAAAATAAAACGTTACTGTACAGTACCGTTGTTGTGCCTAAAAATGAACAATTTGGAATAATTAAAACGTACGATAATGAACTTCAACAAATGCTTTTATCGAATGGCAATGAGCAATTTTATGAACGCTTAACGTTCTCCCTAACATTGCGAAATAAATATAAGGGTGGAATTAATAAGTTGAAATTAATAAATGATCCTATAAAACCCCTTCAAAAGGTAGAGGGAGTTCCAAGTTGGTGGAAATTAAAAGATACATGCATCCGAGACTAGAGGAATCCTTCGATGGAGCTGGACGGAAAACTCAGAGAAAAATGTGCAAATTGATAATAATTGTACATTTGCTATTCCCAAAGTTGGAACCAACTGCAGATAAAAATACTTCACAAACATTTATATGCACATACGCACACATATGGAAGTTGTTGCAGCCAGAAAATTTTCTTTGTGGCAATATTAAAATGAGGAGTTTATGTAACACTTACGCAGCGAATACAATTGCGATAACTTTAAGTGTTTCGGTATCAGCGATTATGTGGTCCTGACATGACAATGCGGCCATTTCGAACTTCCGAAAGATATACGCTGCAGACGTAAAATAATCTTAGAAATTACTAAATACTATAATGTACGCCAACCCTCAACGTTTCCCATTTCTATGATTAGATCGTGCCTATTATTATTATAGGATTGTTAGAATTTAGGTTTCTATAATTAGAACATGCCTATCATTATAGGGCTAGATGTAAGAAGAGACTTGATAGTCTCAATATCTCCCAAATAAAGTCGCATTATAATTATTATTATTCCTATCATTATTCGGGAATTGTCATTGTCAGTTTGTGATTTATGAGTTAATTCTATGCGATTCTTGAAAAATATCGACAAAAAAACTTCATATGCACCTGAATTGATTTCCTTATGGATATAATTGTTACTCTTTGTTGTGTTTCATATTAAAGTTAAGAAATAAAATATTTTTTGATGAAAGAAGAATAAGAACAACTTACATATGTTAGAACAGATTATAGTAGGTACATATGGAATAGGTTTCGACGCAAAGCATCATAGTTAGGTTCCTAATGCAATGAATCCTGTGGCAACGTATATAAGTTGTTCTTATTCCACTTTCATGATGAAGAGCAACCACAAAGTGAAGATATTCCGAAATAATGGATTTTGAAATATTAAGTTGATATTTTGAAATAAAATAAAAGGCTCCTTCTGAAATGAGCCCTTTATTTGCCTTAGTTATTATAACTTTACGAAAGAGAAGTAATCTCAAAAGGAGGAAATCCTAATAATGCTTGTTTTATACTCTACCGTAAATTAATTTCTAGCTAGCTTCCAGTTCTTCGGTAAATTCTCTTCGAAATCACTTTTCTCTGAGAGTTTCTTCCTTATCAATTTCTACCTTCCCAAGAAAATCTTGTTGGAAGAGTTGAAAGCAATTTAGTTCTCTGATTTAATCCGCATTTTTGAGGAGGGAAGCTAAATGACTTGTAAAAAGCTCTCAAAATAAGTAATTTGGAAGAGCCATATTAATTTTTTTAATGGCTTTGAACAGTTATTATAGTTTCAATGTTTCCGTTTCGTAAAATAGTTTTGCAAAGATTTAGGAAGAAGTAATTTTTCAGGCATATAAATAAGAGGGAAAACAACAAACAATATGTATGAATATGCTAGAAGCTAAAAATAGTAAAATCATAATTTTGCGGCTATACGAATAGGATTTCTTTTGTAGTTTACATTTATTCCTTCTATAAAATGAATGAAGCGTTTTACAGAAAATTTCAAGGCACCGTAAGATGGAACATATAATGCGTTTCATTTGGCAACGATGAGAATATAACAGGAAGAACACATTAAATTACTATTAATATCTTTACCTTCTAAGAACGACAATGTAACTTCGAAAAGATTAAAAATTTGAAGGGATTTCAAAACCTGAAAATTTAGAATCCCTCTCATAATGTTATGACGCAGTATCGCATGCAAAAATAGTGAAGAAAAATAGCCCTTCCCCTTTTGTATCATGAAAAATAATTCTAAAACTTTAGTTGAATTTAGACTATGTTATTGATGGAAATAACGAATGTATTCAGTTTGTCAATTGTAAATGTCGTGTTTCAAAATCCCCAATAAAGGATATGCGATAGCCCCTTTCTAATCGGGCTGGTTGTCACGTTTCAAAACTGGCCTTTACAGATAAAGGGTTTTCAGTTTTTTTTCATGTATTAATTTCATATGAGACAATGCACGAACTATCGTCAATTTTTCTTTGGTAATGGCTGAGACGAAACTGCATTCAATCAGCACATCTCAAATTTAGATCGATGCACTAATGAACAAAGATGCATCGAGATGTATACGAATCAACTTCATCGATAGGCAAGCTAACGTTTCAAATATTCGATGTGCGTGAGTTGGTTAACAAAGAGCAATGCATTGATCTTCCGCGTTTCCAATTACAACCAAAGGTTACTTCCATTAGGGAGAACAATGTTTGCCCACTCAATAACTTTAACCTTCATTTGTAACTAACGTAGTGGGTGTATGTAGTTCCCCGTCGAATTGTGATCGTTACATATACATGAGATAAGTGGGCGAAATTAATTAACCTTTGTGGTTAATTGTGATATGTGTATGTATACAGTATTCTCTGATGTTTATTTTTGTTTGGATATTTGGATTTGACAGCAGATATTATATTCAATATTTCCTTTCTACGAATGTTGATGGTTGTAATTGATTACTGCTTTATTGCTGTGATATCTTTCGCAACGCAATTTCCAGTCTAATATGGGCCTCGTCCAAATATTGTCGAAAAAAATACTTCATCGTGATTCATATTCTGTATCTAAAGCTTAATTTTAATACTTTTATTCATTTGATAGTTTTGATACGATTTAATTTATAGTTTAAACACCCATTAGTTTAAATGTGTAATATATGGTGTGTGCACTATTTGCATCTTCTCGTACTTTCATTGTCTCAATTTCCTATTGCTCTAAAGAGCATTTTTTATATTGATTGCATCGTGCATATCTAACAATTCAATTGATTATTCTGGGAGTGTGTATTTTTATTTATTTTACTCAATAAACTGCTAAATGACTACCTATTACTCAAATGAAACTAATAGCATTGCTTTCAATGTATTTCACCGAAAAATTGCAAAGTGGTACAGCGACTTATATAGAAGTATATGATAATCGATAAGAATTAAATTTTAATAGAATAAAATTTTTAGTGTAGTATATCATAGTAAAAACTTCGAGAAAACTCATAAAGGTATCAAATACAGTTTATACTCAACGAGAAAATTTGATGAAGGCTTAATTCTTTTAAGGGATTGCAAAGAACACATCTCCGGTAGAATCCTACGAGTAAATATTATCAGGACTTTTAATTTTAATTTCAAATTAATCTTGACTCTGTCTTTCCTACCGTTACGGAATAATTTTTTTTCACAAATAAAAATGCCATTCGATAACAATGGGTGCAATAGAAATTAATTTTTGTCTCATATTAGAGGAATTATGCGTAGTTCCAGTACAAAAAAGTTATCAGGGGACTGCAAAGAACACTCTGGCAGAATCCGGAAAGTGGAATACCTTCGCAAATTTGCGTGTGTTGGAGTGGAGGATCGATCAATTTATTGTTGAAATTTGTTGCATAGGTCGGTCAATTATCGCGAGGTATACCGACATAGAACCTTCCTTCTAATAGGTGCTCAGCGAGCTTGACTCGAGTGGGCTTATTAATGGAACGATTGGAGAGCTTAACACAGTACGGGAAATCGCGGCTTCAGGAGTCAGTTAGGCATATAAGCAGTTTGAGTTTGATTTCTGGGAATGTTGTTCTCACAATGGATGCGTATGTAACGTCAAATATAGAAAATAAAAAAGTTATTTAACGAGTACATTTCTCTGTATTTTCACGCGGTATACATCCTTGCGCTGTTTCCGTAAAATATTCGATACAGGGTACGATTTTTAGTGGAAAAAATCCTAATCCAGGATTGTGATGAGCGTGTTCCGATAAATAAAATAACGATGTAAAATCAAAAGCTGCGGTGAAAATAATGACGTAAATTTTTCTGCCTCGATGAAATATCGGTTATTCGATATGAATTTTTTTCTCTAATCAAGGGTTTCACGAGCGTTCCGGCGTGGTTTAATTGGTTCCGGCGAAAAGTTTTACTGAGCGTTGCGGTATAAACTTCAAGTGATTCCTGTCACTAATGTAATTAATTAAGTTTTAATTATTTTACCTATGCGTTAGTATTTTATTTATTAGTTATTACGGATTTCGCTTTGTTTGATGTAGTCTGAAATATTATTCTTTTTTTACTTCCTTAAAAGTCTTTTTTAATGATTTGGATGTTTCAATTTATTCTGTTATCGATTTTAATTTAAAAAACACAAAAGGAAACTTCTCGGTGGTAACTATGAAATGTTTATAATATAGGTACGAAAACATAAATTTTCAATTTTTCTAAATCTTTATCAGATATGCTAAACGATTTTGTAAATCTGTATTCTTTATCTTTTGTTCAGCTCGTAATCATATGTCGTTCTCTACCAAACATTGTTTTTTCAGTTAATGTATTTTAAGAAATTAATTGAGATATCTTTCTAGAAACCTTTCCGCGTATTGATGGCACACCAAAAGTGTAACTGATCATTCATTCAAGAAAAGTGTTACATATTCGTAACGAGAATTGATTACAGGTGAGTGCCTATCTCAATTCATGGAACTGTTCAAATCTGAATGATTAGTTCTTTGGCAATTCGCTAGATCATTAATAGGATTCGGTGTGAGTTTGTAAAGGGAGCAGTCAAAAACAACTTAGTTCTCTGATGAATATTCGAGATTCAAATGAAAGAGAGAAAATAGAATAGACCTAAAGCACTTTGAAGTTTGCGTCCGACTTTACATGCCCAACCCAGCAAAGAGACCTCATTCGCAGCGTACGGTTATTGAAAGAGGAAAAAGTGTGCATTTGATATAAAAAGAGCAAGGACTGCAGGTGTACCAAAGACTTTGTTCTGCGAAGTGATAAGAACAAATATGGCGTGGTTCCTTCTGTTGTTTTATTTATTTTATCAGGTTCTGATGAAAAATCCGCTATAATTTACCTTTATCCGTCATGAGAAAATAAAACTGAAAAATCTTAGCTCAAAGGATCACTGTTGGCTGACGATCGCTAAAGCTGGAAAATTTATATTTTTTCTTAAATAGTTGATTAACTCATCGCAAATAAACGGTTATCAGACAGTTTTAACTTTTCAAATATTATAGCAAATGGAAAATATCACTCGAGCTGTTTAATTGAACGATCAGTGTGAAAGTGACACCCAAATCCAATTTAGAATTTCACGTCACCCTTTGCATGCATTTGTGCATTACATCGCTAAAGAAAGCAGGTCAGAGTTGCCCAAAGAGTGAGATAGAGAGTTGTGCTATTCAATACAAGGAAAGGGGAACAAAATTCCTTTGATAGAATATTCGCTCCAGTCTCCTTGCCGCTGATATTTTCTCTTCGAAAAAAGTTACAAACGTTTCCGAAGATGATGAAACTAGCTAAAAAGTGATTAATTAACAGACACAGACAACCGAATATGTAAAGCCTCGCGGACACATTTGGTTCCCTATCTTATTACATTTTCTTTTACTTCTAGTTCGGTATTTCTTTTTTCCTCAAAATGCATTTATAATACGATTGCATCAGTGGGACCATCATAATTTCAATTCGTCGCTAGATAATTCGATTCTTTTAGATAAAAATCCATTCTTCGACACCCAGGTTACCTGAGATGATCGTCTTCATTACCGTTTCAGTACGGATCGCCCTCCACAATGAGTTCGTGTTAATTTCAAAACTCCTCTCTCCAAAACTACCATTCGCTTCCTTCACGACAGAAGTGTCAGCCGTTTACAATATGCTTAAGCATTTTAAATCTACGACTTGCTTTCTGCTGTAAGTCGCTTGTCTACCACGAAAATCATGGCCTCCTTCCCCTTTTCCCTTCTTCATCCTTTAACTTCAATTGTTTAAGGTTCTGCTCTCGATGACGACTAATGCTACGATGATATTAGGTTTTGGCAGTAATTTTTATGACCTATACTAACCGCCAACCCGTGTCGGTAATGTAAGGCTGGGATTGAACCTGGTACCTCTTCCACCAGATGCGGACACCAACTTGGCAAAACGGAAGAATTTTCCGCTTTATTCCACCAGGAATAGTCCTAATTAATAGAATAATAGATTATCACCGTATCGGCTGCGAATAATCTCGCGTTATCTTTCCCAGAACTCGCTGAATTCCTTCCTTCCGATCCGAAACCGCCATCTTCCGTTCAGAAGCACTCCTTAAACTTCCAATCCATTCCCGCCTCATTTTGCATCAAATATTCCCTCGCTCCGCCTTCCACATTCTCTCAAGTGTTTCCACACTCCCACCCGCATCCCTATTCCTTTCTTGTCATTATATAAAATCCAGTTCCCGATACACCGCCCACCCTTTCCGAGGCTTTCTCCTCCCTTTTTTCCTACATACTACTCTTCTGCACCCTCAGGCATCGTCTTTCCAACTCCACATATCCTCTAGCCGAGGCAACAATCGAAAATACCACCACTACTGCTCTACTATAGGTTTTTTTTCGCCTAACTTTTCACATCCTTCGGCGAAAATCCTAAAAAAAACACATTCGTCTTTTCTGTTCTTGGCTTGCGACGCCCACCCTTCGCTTCCTCCACTCATTCGATCACACCCTCCTCTTATTCATTGTGCCTTCGAAACCGTATTATGTAATATCCGTGTCCTGTGGCTTTTTCCTCCAGTTTTTTCCTCTGTTTCAAAACATGCTCTCAATCCGGAATTCGGGCGTACGTGAGTCTTCGTCCTCCTCTTTAACACCGATCTGAGATTCTGTTAAGTCTCTTTACCTCAACATCATTCTTCCATCTCTTCGATATAGGAACCTACGCTAAGTATTTATACCTTTTCCTAACCTCGGGCTTTTCTTTGGAAAAAGAGGCGCTGTAGAGTTGCATTCATTCACCTGTTTTGCTACCTTGTTCTGACTGTTTGTGTGATCACGAATTGACCAAAAGTGACGACTGATAGAGCGGGCTCATCAACGCCGCTCTCACCTTACAACTCGAAACAATCTCAGGCATGTAAATTATCACCTTTTTTTCCGTGATGTGATGAATAAATGTTTACTCGTTTAGTTTCATTTGAAACTAAATTGGTTTTCATGCGCAAAATATCGATGTGGACCAAAGTTCTATACGCATTCCAAGTTTTCCCAACATTTCGATATCCGTATCCGAACCGTGTGCGCAGGAATATATCCGTATCCTATTCTTTTCTGCAAAAGGTTGTATATTATCCGACCCAAGCTGGAACTTTTCGTGCGGATATCCGCAGGTCGGATAAATTGCAGATTTTCAGATCTCAACTCTCCCACTCCCTACTGCTCATTTCTCAATTATTTCAATTTCATTAAAAAAGGGAATGCTTCTCTGGTCCTGAAGATGATTGTGAAACTGTTTACCGAAATAAATCCTAATAGAAACTGTGAGATTATATAGTTTATTTAGCTCCATTTTTTCTTCTTTTCTTGATCATATTTGTTATTGTTTCTTAATTTGTATCAGTTTTAGATCTTGCGGGCATCAGAATATTATCGTTTACAATACAATTAGCGCCAGGGCATGCAAGGATACAGATTTCTTTATCCGCAACTGAATCGTATCCACGAAAGATTGAAAACCAGCCGACCCGATCCAAGCCGGAAAAGCGAATTATCCGACACGACTCACGACTTTTCGTGCGGGTCGGAGAAAATGCTGGTTTGCAGATCCCTAACGTGAACTATTTCAATGTACGCAGTTGCCCGATCTCGGTGTGGTGGTAAATGCGAATTGATGGTTTCGTATTTAATATAATGGTACTCGTGGCCTACTGAAGAAAAAGTTCCCATCTACTGCGCTTTCTCGTATTTTTCCATTCTAACGTTTTCAAATATTTTTATCTATCGATGCATATCCACTGCAGATGTGTCTGGTGTCGCAAGTAAAGAGGCAAGTATCGGCATCTTCTGAATCCACTGAATATAAAGCAACAATGCGCAACCTACGATCTGGAGTAATTTTTAACCTGGAGAACGACTACCATTGTTATCATTCCTCTGTTTCCGGCTCAGTTTTTGTACGAACTGATATTTATTCCCCATTTAGCTTCGGTAAGCAATAATTCCTCTTCAGCTGAGTTTAATTCTTTGTTTGATCCCCTGTCCAAACACCTCAGCCGGACCAATATCATTCAGAAGTGTCCTGTCTTTCAATTTCTTAAATTTCCTTCTTTTGCCGACGTTTGCCTTTCGAATCCTTTCTATAAATTTTATTTTACGGAGTGGAGATTAAATAAAAATAAGGAAAAATTTCATCAGTCATCGACTTATTTATCAACATTTTCTCTAATCGGAATGAAAATGTATACTTCAAGAACATTCTTTATGAAATTTTCTTTCTTGTATCTCTAAAAATTTCGGCCAATAAATACTAACTTAATTTTCGAGAATTAAACAAAATTTTACAGGGAAAAACCTATATTTACGTATTCGTAGGAGCATTCGTATGCAAAAATGCAGTGTTGGAAAAATCCTTAATAATTGCTTGAGGTTTTGGGTTCTGAGTTATGTAAGAATTCGTATCAGAATATAATGAGACTATTACTGTTATTAGCGGTTGTTCCATCTCATAAATCCAAATCGCTATTTCAAACTGCGTGGAATTATTCTTCGTCGGCATTAAAGCAATCAGAATAAGAATTATCGTGAACATGTACGAGTTCATGATCAGTGTCCCCGTTTTCCAAAAATATTAATTGTAAATTTACTTAAGATTTATTTAATTGAAGCATCCCCTGTAGAACAATAAGATTTTGACACAACTAATTGAAAATTAACTGAAATCTTTCTTAAAAATATGAACTTTCGCCACTTTGAAGGAACGCAAAATATTTAATGCGTGCTTTAGATCGGATGCGCAGTTTTTACAAAATCCTACCAACATCCACACATAGGAATATTTTATTAATGTTCAGAACTACGAAAACCAGTCTTTAAATTAATTCATAGGATATAATTCATAGCACTATCAATTTTATTATCTCTTTTATTATTTGTCTTTAAATTGGTTCATATTTTTTCGAACATGATGTTAAATAATTAAACTATAATTTACAGCGGATCCTCGGCAAAATTCTTGAGAATTTCGTCTCAAGGTAACTTTTAATTTTATGTAGGACGAGCCATCCGAAGAAAATGCATTCTCTGGGCATTCATGCCATCATAATGAAGGCTATTTTTCTTCCTGTTTTTTTTCGTGACAAAAGAAAGTTTTACTTGTAGAAATTTCGAGACAGAAAATACATCGATCGGCGGAGTGAAAAAGGCACAGAGAAGGTGAGTTCGATGAAGTGATAGATATTGGAATGAAATACGGGGGAATTTATGGATGAAATTAAAAGCAGAAGATTACAAAGTGACCTTCGGGAAGTGGAATAAAGCGAACACAGAGAGGACGATTCATTATTATATACATTTTTCTTTTTATAAATTTAATATTTAAAGTTGAGTGAACTTAGCTCTTGCGATATTGCTTTTAAATTTTCATTGTTGTGAGTCAAGTCATTTGTTAAATTTTTTTTGCAATTTAATAAAATATCCATTTAAGCATCAACTTAGTTTTCTTAGAGCAATGTAACCAAAAACTGCAACGCTTATACGCAGCGCTCAATCATTTTCAAGAACAGCAAATTTTACATTTTGCACACTGTTAATTGTCACCACATACAAGAGAATAGGCTTCTTACTTCTCATCTAGTCTCCGGTTTGACGCAAGATAATTTACATCTGATTCCAGAAGAGATTCAATAAAAGTGATTTTTTTACATTTAAATCGTATTGTTTTTACAAAATTAAAGGAGAAGTTTTGATGGAACGGTGTATCGGAAATCTCGGTGAAGCAGGGAAGTTTCCTTGTGGATGTATTTTTACACGTGATATTAATGGATAAAATTATCAGTCATAAATATAATCGCTAAAAATTGAACCACTCCTCTGGAACCTTTTATTTCTGTCTCTTCCTAAATCTCTTTCCATTATTTCTTTCTTCCCTCTTTCTTCTTCTTTTCCTTTCCGCTCCTTCCTTTGTTCTACTCATATTTTCTTCCAAAATATCTCCGATTCCCCACTTTATTAATCCTACTCCTTGACTTTTCCCATTCCCTTCCCGTTTCTTTCAATCTATTCGATGATTCCTCTCCGGAAACCTTTATTTTTTGTCCAACTCACGCTATCCTTTTTTACTTACCCACCCTTTTCTCTCTCTCTCTCTCTCTTTCTATCCATTCCCATTGCTAATCCTTTTCTAATTCTATTTTTGCCTTTTTATCATTTTAAATCTCCCTTTTTCATCCATCTTTCCCGGCGTCTATAGATTTTAAGGAAACTCATTGAAATACCCTCTTTTCATTTTACTTCTTTTCCATAAGAAATTAAGACATTCCGAGAAGGTTATTTTTAATGATATTATTCCTAAGGAGAAACGGACATGAAAAAAGTCTGACGGAACCACATATATTTCCCAATATCTCGATTTTTATTCTAACTATATCTGTATGAATTAGAAATAGCTTTTTCGTTCCTCTAGAAAATATTGGAAATAAAATGTTTCGTTTCCTACCAGTCACGGGTTGGTAAATCGGAATCGATAAAAATACGAAAGGAAAATCGATTGCTATATTAATAATTGTTGATATACTGACATGAGATTTCTCGCAAAAGGTTTAATTAATGCCTTTATTACTTGAAAAACATTTCAAAAAGTTAGAAATACTAATGAAAGATAATTTTTTCGGGTACGATAGTGATGTCCTAAACTTGTTACGAAATCCTTATTGAATGATTTGGTTATTTATACGAAGTGAGGTGGTATGGGGAATATATACGTATGGAATCCTGAATTAAGGAATTTATATATTTTTTGGTAATGATCTCCCGGAAGTTTGTTCTCTCTTTTACTTTTCGAACGCACAATTTTCTTTCCGGTCAAATCCTACAATCGATAGAGCACGACGGAGCTCTCCAGAGATCCTTTATTTTTCGTTTTAGAAACTTACGAATGTCATAGCTAAAGTTATATCTAGAGATTAGTGGAAATTCTTTAAAAATACTTCTCGATGGAACATAAAAACGAATGTTATAATTTGTCGTTGAAAGTTTTGGTTTTACATTGTTATCAAGGCTCCCGATGATGCCACGCCTTTTCATTCGAATGCAACACTTTTTTCAGAAGATCAAAATGTTCTCTCAATGTAGATAAGATCGCTTTCCGTGGAATTTGATGGGCAGATACTCCAAATGAGACTTTTTGGAAATGTCTCCATAATTATGCCAATATTCTTTTGCGGTACAAATACGCTCATTGTTATGATCAGACCTTGTGTAGCATGTAGATATTAAGAGGGCTATCTATTTGTAAATGGACTTATACGAAAATAGACCAACTACGAGTGAACCTTCTAGGGACGAGGTATTTAGGCAATTTCTCACGCGTGCCTCCTATCGCCCTTTACATTCCGCCGGACACGCCGCCCCGTTATTGTAGCGGGTAATCTTCTCTACATCAAAATGGCGGAACCAGAGTATCTCATTCCCAAGAATCGATGTAACGAGTGCAACGAACTTTGGGCGACACATCATCCCGCTTGCTTTGCGGTAAACCGATTTCGCAGCCCCAGAGGGAGATGACTCCTCATCGATCACGCACCCAATCGCCATCCCGCTAGAACCATCCCCGAATTTCGAATCTTCCCGCCGTCGAACGCGTCTTACTCTCCATACGCCAGCCTCACCCAGCCGCGCCCCGGACTCCCTGCCTCGGCCCCGCAATTGATTTCACTGCCGCTGTCTTCTTTCCGATGCCTCTCTCCCCGTCTCATCCTCTGCTCCCTCGTGCTTCTTACAGAGTCCCCTCTCTTTCTCAACACGTTAACCTACCCTATTATTTCCCGACCGCCTGCCATCTTGCTGCCCCCTCCGCCATGCCTCCAACCTCTGGCTACCTTCTGGTCAGGCGTCGCCCCCAACTTCGGACGCCCACCACCGGTCCGATTTCAACCTTTCCCGCATCCTCTGATACTTCTCACTCTCGAACGTTTCGCATCCTTCTCCCGCCCCCATGCCGCTGTATATCCTCCGAAACATTCCAAAACCATTCCGGATCCGCCCTTTCAAATCCGTCGGCGTGGCTGCAGTTGGCGCAATATATCAAGATCCGTTAGGCGAATGGGTTAACGGCTTAAATTCGTCGGATTACTCAGAAACCGGATGCGTCTCTAGGTGCGGGAGGTATTGCGCGAACTCGAGATCGCTTCTCGTGAGGAAGATAAGGCTTCGTTTCCCTCTCGCTTATTCCCGGAACATCCCAGAGGAAAATGGAGCAAATTCCTTTCGTTTTTAATCGGGAAATGGTCATTATAGCCGAAAAGCGTAAAGCTTTCGGTCGATGATTTCGCCTGGGGCAGTAGCCTCTCGGCTCGCACCCGTCCTCCGAATTTTGCGCTTTCCGCAAATTAACGCCAATCCAATTTTCTAGAATCTTTTTATCCTCCGATGGAAATGCCTCGAAACTGAAGATTACGACGCCCATTCCTCATTACTTATTTGGGAATCCGTGACATAAATACGCGTCGGTTAGATTCGGCCTGTGAGGTACGTTCACGTCATGGGCTTCGAACGGTTAATCCATCAAAGGGGAACATCCGAAGGGGGACCCTTAATTTTTCCGAGCGCATTATATCCCCAGAAGTCCCATTTGATCAACGAATACCCCGGACATGAAGCCACGGAAGGACCGCGCTGTTTTATGGACTACGCTCAAAACAACCCGCAGGCCAATCCGTTCCTCGGCGAATCTCTTTAAGCATCCTTCGGAGCTGTTAGTGGTGGAGCATCCATGGTAACCGATATGCGTTGTCTTTCCGCCGGTACGAGTAGCGAGAATTCCTCTGTATCGCTATCGAATGGATGAAGCGATTCGATAGAGGCTTCTGAAGAATATCCCGTGACAAACAAGGTTGTTGTTGCGTCTATAGAAATACTCAATTCCATTCTCTCGATTCTCTTTATCCCCTTTAATTTCCTGCCTTCCATTATCCCTTTCCCTTGAAATATTCAATTTTATCGATGTCCTCTCATTCTCACGCCGCTCTTTTCTACGTCTATAACTGCCTCTTAATGGCCCTTTTTTTCTCTTCTCGGCGCAATTGTCACCATCCTTCCGTACTTTGCCCTGTTTTGATGATTCCTTTTCTGACATTTATCGATCCCTCCTTGCGCGAGCCTTTTTTTCGCCCACGTGACCAACACCCACATTTCCACCATGTGCTTCTTTCTTCCAAGGTGATTGTATTCCATCGCGGCCGTACTCCCTTTCACTCTTTCATGCATCGCCAATCTCTTTTCTTTCCTAAGTTTTTTTATACTTCGTCTTGAGCCACCTCACTCCATCCAACTTGCCCATTTTCTCCCCCTAAATCCTTGATTTGTCGATGCCCAACTTTGCCATTCTTCCCCCTCTCCCTCATCTCGGACACTGACGACTCTGCAAATCGCGACCAACTGGGAAAGACAGATATGCGAGCTCTTCCAGGTGGAAACCGCCCCTAAAAACACGTTAAGTCTATAATCCCATCAGTAAAAATAACGCGGGTGCAATCCATTTGGACAAGTAAATCGCGAAACTGGCGGTGGTTATTAGGGATGATATCCCGTTGACGTGAATGATTTACGGACCATCCGAATGGCATGAATCAAATTAATGATTGCTTAACGAGTTCTCTAATCATTAATCATTCGACGAAGGACTGTTTTTCCATTTTTAACTCGATTCGTCGACAGTTCGCGGTGGTGCTTATGTTCTATACAAAGAGCTGCATTGGCCCTCACAGCATACATTGTTCCGGGAGCTCTGATAATAAATAGAGGGGTTTTAAACGAGGAAGATGCCGTTGCAAAATCTACATTCCTCATCCACATGATTTATTCAGATCCTCCTCCCCGTGGTTGGATAATAGACGCATTTGGACCACGCAAACCCAGGTCGCGCCAGAATTTGCGCCACTGGATCAGATGACGGAAAAATTCGTCATTAAAAATTCATATACGACGTCATGTTCGCGTCAATGATCCCTTTAGCGTTGAAGCGAAAAAATCCTACTATAGCGGTTAAGAGAGCGTCAGTAGCTAGTTTTTTATTTCACTCCATTAAAAATTCACCACCCAACTTTATCCTCACGGGTTTTTTTAGGAATGCCTTCCATTCACCCGAAAATTTCTTATCAGTAGTCGCCGAGGCCCTTATATATAGAGGCGCAAGGCCCTGAGCGGTCGCCCACTTCTCCCCACCCCACTCTTCCAGATACCCTTTTACCTCACGTTCCCTTTGACTCTCCCCCCCCATCGTCTCCCCATGCGATGCGCGCTCAACCGCCCCTTCGCCTGCCTCCTCCACTGATAAGCGTGCTCGCCCTCAACCAGAGAGGTGCTTTACTTTGGTGCTGCTCTGAGGAAGTTTCCACGCCGAGAAGGCATGCGTTGCTTTCCGCTTTCGTGAAAGTTTTCGGCAACGGCGTAGTCATGGTGGCGGTGGCCATAGGCTGCATCCTCATCCTCCTGGCCGTCTTCATCTTGCTGATAATATTCGTGGGTCAATCGATGGGCACCCCTTGACTTCGGCGGAAGAATTAGGCGGTAAAGGTAAGATTTACCCGAAAGAAGGACTAGACCGTCCTTTTCGTCTAATGCGCCTGGGTCAATCCCTACATTTGATCTCCGGCTGCGGAATAAGGTGGAATTTTCTCGTCTAAAATATCTCCTTTTCTATCGATTAGTATTAAGTAAGCGAGAGAGAGAATTTTTGCCTTTGAAATTTCGCGGGTTTTCTCTCCGATTTCGAATAAAAATCCCGATCGTGTGCCCTAATTGTTCCTAGTGGACGGGATAAAAAACATGCAGTCCCGCCATTTCGAGTTTCCGATGGGCAGTCTCTTTCTCCGTTGCCCGCGTCCCATTCGAAGTTAAATAATACCCCATTGTACTACTTGACGGCCAAAGGTTGAGGTTTGGAAACCTGCAGTTGGTTTTCGTTCGCTCGTTCCTTTTTATTTTTTGATGGCCGTTCTTCATTCACCAGACTCTTTTGTCTCTTTCATTGTCCGTTCTAATCGCTCTCTCCGCCTCGCAGCTACCAATTCTCGCCAACTGCGGCCGCGTCAATAAATAATCTAAGGTGACTCTTATCCATTGAAAAATCTGCCGCGGGTATTTAGTGATGGTGTATCTCCGTCACTAAAGATAAACCTCTCTTGCGTTCTTTCCTTCGTCGTCAACAGTTTCCAAACGCTGTTGCACGAATGCTTTGCTTTCCTTTCATCTACTCTTTTGCATGTACACATTTCGCGAGCGTGCGAATATTTATTTTTATTCCTCTAAAATATTGCCGTGATAGTGGAGGGATAAAAGAACCAGAAAATTGGATGACACTGTAGTTGACTTCGCAATCGAAAAAATCACCAAATAATTTGTTACGCCTTCTCTTGCGCTATCTTTAAGAAAAAGAGACATTTAAGAGCGGTCTAAATATTCACCAAATTATTTGTTGTATGTTCTCACGCTTTCTTTAAGGAAAAGAGGAATTTAAACGTGTTGCAAGATCGTTATTCTTTGATGCGAAATCCACATTTGATGATGATCCTTCCGCTAACCTTTCTGAATATTTAGATGCATGAAGGGACGAAAATGAAGGAAAATTCAGTAGTGCTGTTTCGATGTTCCCTGTTCAGCTCGCCTGTTCCACGGAGGAAGTTAACGTGTTTTATCTATCCATATCCGCGTTCATAAATAACTGAAGTCATTTTGTTTTCTCTTGGAGAAATCCAATTTGAATCCTTTCGCGAGGCTGCTGCTTTGCATCTCTCAGGAGAAAGGACGGGTTTTTGGGAAAAGTTAGGATAAAGAGTCGTAAAAATCGCGGATCGTCTGAGGGAGTGGCGTGGCGAAGGAAAGATGCTGTAGGATAGAGTGAGGAGGTGCAGGAAGTAAAATTACGGTAGAAAGCGGGAAAAAGGGAACATAAATAAAGTTATTTCACCCTTTTTCAACGGGATCTCATCGGGAAGCAGAAAACTTTTTAAAACCTTTAAGATTTAGTTGAGTTTCTTGAGTAGAGAGGAAATCGAAAGTTAGCCGTTGGTCCCGCGGAGAACGGTGTGTTTGGGTTTGAGGAGTGGGACGAAATGTTGTAAAATTTTGTCCCGTAGTCACGAGATATAAATAAGGGTTTTGGAATGAATTTGTGTATGTATCTCCTCCAGGAAGGCAGGGGAATTTAGCGTGAACTTGGCGTGGAGTGCGAAAATTTCCTCGTGTTTTCAGTATATTTATTTTCTTCGCATATTCATTAACACCTTCTTCCATGAGGTAATATCTCGTAGACTAATTATTGTTTTGCCTTTCCTAAATTTTTTTGTGAGAGCGTTTACTACGGAGGAATCTGAATCGAATCTAATGGTGAGTAAGTTTTGTCACTCACAACAAAATTTTTTCATTTTAATTTAGTTTCCAGCTCTACGAAGGGAAAATCTCTCTGTCAAGATAATCATACTAACTTTATAAATGTTGATGAGTAGTTGTTCCCACTCGTGTGTCTTATAGTTTTGTATTTCATTGTTTTATCTTCTCTATGCTACGATATTTTTGAATTTACTAATTTTAGGAAATTTTGGGGAAGCCGGTATAATGTAAGATTTTCGTTGAATCACGTATTTACCTACTTTTCCAATGAAGGAGATTATATTACCGAACTAAAATGTCCTGTTTGCGACTCTGACATTAATTTTCTTTTTAATTTCTCATTTCAAGCTCCATATCGTTTTAGCGACAGAGATTATTCAGGGACAAGAGACGGTTTGGAAGAAATGCCGTCCTGTACGCATATGAATGTCATCGTTTATTACAGATTTTTCCGTCATATTTTAAATTTTTCGTGAAAAAAATTAAATACGGCATATAAAGAAGCCATTGTATATTTACTTAAGAAATATAGTCATATTATCTTTTCTCGCTCTGAAATAAGTTTGATGGCCGTGGCTTCGGACATTCCGCATTTAATCGATGTGCACGCGCGTATGTTTCCATTTCAAAAGAGCTATTACTCCTGGGCGTGGCGTAAGTGATGTTCAGTAAAATAAATGAAGAACTATTTACTTATTTGCTAAGGATGATCTGTCCAGTATCTGTCAACATATAGAGAAAAGAGGAATGCTTGCACATGAACCTGTAAGTAAAGAAACAAAACACAAAAAGTCGGAAACTTACGGGAAGAAAACTAGCATAGGAAAGAATGTACACAAAGTGGTAGAAGGAAATGTGATCCAATTTCAGCTCCAGAAGCATAGATATATTTTATGAGAGATAATGCGGAATACATGTAGCTCAGGCCGTATGCCCTCCGCTTGTTTGGAAAATTCCTCTAGAGCTCGGAAGAGCTATGTCACTCAACTGGTTTATTATCTCGAATCTCAGAGGATATCTATTATCCTCCAAATAAACGGAACATGACTCTTTAGGTAGACGCAAAATGTAACGGAGAAAACATTTGAGGGTTCGAATTCTGGCAAAAATTCCCTCGTGATAGCTATTGTGTCGCTCTTCGATTCGATATCTCTGTATTTTTTTGAGAGAACGTGTGTTGAGTAATGAAGTTATTTTTTGCGTGAAAAGTTTCTCTCTCGTGAACTCTCCGCTGGATGTTTCGAGTGTCTCTTGCTTCGCACATAGTTAATTCGATGTTCCGACATCGTATTATACCTTATTTAATGAAATTTCCGATTTTGAATTACTGCCTGAAAGAGTTAGAAAGGAATTGTCTATCTGGAGTGCCTCTTTTAATTATCAAAATTTATATTTTACAGCATTGCTCCTTTGCCGAATTATGAAGGGGGATAAAAACTTGCGTTGAAAGTTCGGCACAGTCAGTCGGAGTGAATATATTCTAACAGAATATATCCGACACACTCTCTTCTAATATTTGACGATTTTTTCTTCTAAGTCAATCTGAGAATTCGGCACGTATCGCGAATTTTCTAAGCTTAAACGGACGTTTTCTTCCTGGATTTTTTAGATATCTCACGCTAATCCGTTGCCACCTGGTCCCACGACCTAATCGCGACGGGTAATTCTTAAATAAGGATTAAAGGTCAAATCTAAATAGGAAATATTCCCTTCCCTTCTTGCATTATTAAATCCCTGTTTGTGCCCCGTAATTTGCGACTTCGGCGTTTCCTAACGTTTGTAAAAGCTGATGGATATTCTTGTTTAAGAAAACGTCCTTTTTTCGGTAACTGAAATATAGCCGCGCTTATCTAGAATGCTTTTTCGAGAAAATGAGTGGTTTATCTCGATTTTAAACTGGAATGTCTCTGGGATTATTTGGCTGTCAAGCGTTACAGTGATTGGTAGCTGGCGGAATCCTTCACCTAATCCTCAAATTCAAATTAAGACTCCCATTTGACGTCTGAAGATGAGGATAACGACTTCTTTCGAGGACTAGCTTTTCGCGCCTCGAAAAAAGGTCAACGGGCTTAGGATAACAAGCATGGTCTAAGACGCTCTTAGGTACACGCTGAGGGAAGTTCAAATATCGACTCAGCATCAAACGACTGTTGGTTGTTTCTCTTTTTTTCCTAAATGAGAGTGTCAGCCACAGTTGAATGTGTTGACAAGGTGCTGAAAACACCCTAGTTGTTACGGCTCTCTTACGAAAATTTAACGAAATTTTTATCCATGAGGTTTTGAAGCGAGCAACCTGTATGAGTGAACAGCTTCCGTCGGTCGTGCAAAGAGGGTGAAATGAGGAGTGGTTGTTATAAGATTAAAGAGATATTGAGGATGAATGATGTTTGTCCGATGGAGGATCTCTCTCCAAAGCTAAAATGAAATGAATGGAGGAAAAAAGAAAACATTCCGTGTATGCGCTCAGTTAGACGATGAGATGGAAGGATTCATTTCCCCGGAAATGAGAGGGGTGATTTATGCGGTTTTTGTACGTAAAAATTGCTAGAGGTGGAGGAATTAAATGAGACTGTTGGCTTGACCATGCTATTAATCGCGACGAGTATTGTTTCCCTAACTTTTCCAACGACACCTAACGAACGGGTCCGACAATTAGCGATATTTTATATATTCTGTAATTTGTTAGTTTACTTTTTTTACACGGAACTTTTTGTTTTCATTCTTCGTTATTTCTTTCGTCGTCCAGATAATCATGCTGTTACTCACTTGCCCCTGAATATTTTATCAAGTGCCATCAGTGGCTAGCGTACATTTAGGGGCCGTGGGCAAGACGGAAGAGATCGATTTTAGCATACGAAAAACATTCCCTTTAAACATAACCTGAGCTTGGAGCAGACTTTTGTGACCTTTCCGATTAACAGCCCACTTTGGCCGCAGTCCATAAAATTTGTTGCTACACGAGCTGAGGAACGAACGGATAATCGCAAACGGGAGTTGTTTTAATCAAGGTAATTCGCTGGCGAATAAGAATAAACTCAGCGGGGATGATTCCGGAATCTGCTCTTGTTTTCTAGTTTTTCTTACATTACGGAAAGGTTCGAAGATAGTGATAGAGTAACGAGGGCACAAGTGATAGGGTAACGAGCGAACATGGAGGGCTTATTTTACAACCCAACCTTCGTATTATGCGAACAACTTTTATTCCGTATATTTCCGCATCCATTAAGAGTTTAATTAGAGGTCACGCGGATAATGAGCGAAAACGTTCCCTAATTGAGTTGTGACGTATGCTGGCGAACGCAAATGGACGCGATTCGTCGGTTTATCGCTTTGACGTCGAGATAATGGCGGAAGAATGATAAGATGAGGAAACTTTCCTCAGCACGAGAAAAAGAAGGCTCGAGAGGGAAGTAAGAGACCGTGGCTAGTGTATTTAAAGTTTCATGGCGAAGTGATGCTGCATTCGGAGGAAATGGAGTATGTGAGGTTTAATGGTATTCGAGCCAAGAGCTGCTAAATGCGAGATGCATAGCAGAGAAACGTCTCAAGCTACACTTTTCTAGGGACACGGTTTCCACAGAAATGGAGAGGGTTTCTTTAATCGAACCGTCTTTAATGGAAACGGAACGGAGAAGATAATGAATGAGGGGTTACGATTCCCGCGGATGTTAACGAGGAAAACGTTTACTTCGCTGGAAGGATTTTTGCGATCGGAAATACGACAGTAATTATCTGCGTAAATTGGTCATGAATACAGGCGCGGTGCTTAACTCGTCGGCGAATAACTTAAATTTGCCTCATTTAATTGACCATTTTATATTCTCGGGTGTGCATTGCCGTTTAAAATGACTTTGCTGCTGTTTTTCCTTCCATTTAAGTAAGCGATGAACCTTCGGTTAGGTGAATGTGAAACGATGGAGAAACAATCAAATGAAGTCCTTACATCTCAACTCGGGCTACAACTTCTTTTACGTACTCAGTCGTTTCGAAAACATCGCGTTGTATACTTCTCTTTGCTGAAGTTGTTTCATCACTTTTTAGTTAATAGTGATGAAGTTACCTTGGCAAAATAATGCTTTAGATTAATTCTTACCGTTACCGAATACATGGATACCTCTGCTAACGAGCACAATTCGTTCCTGAATCACATTCGTTAGCCGAAACGTGATGTTATCAGGCGTCTCGCTGTCTTAAACATAAACAACCCATTTGGGTTAGTGGGTGTCCCCTATGTGCTGGGGTCAGCTCATTTCTTTGCTGCACTGCAACGGAAAGGATAAGATACTGGAATGGCCTAACCATCCATTTTCGGTGCTTTATTTGAGCGCGCACATCTAGTAAAACTTTCGTTTGCCAGTTCAGAAAAATAGCGAAGAAATAACGAAACATATCAAACGATACTTGGTGAAACATCTCCATAATTTATTAAGGATTATGAAACAAAAGTTGACTTGGTCCACAATTACAACACAACTTAGTCAAATTTTGTGACTGTGGACTTAGTCAAATTAGTCAAAAAAAGCGGAGAAATTTTACTTAGGCGAAAAAATCGTTTGCAGAGTCGTCAGCTGAGGTATCGCTGTATAAATCTTTTTCTTGTGCATTTATTTATCGCTTTTTTGGTTCTTATAGCGAAAAATGAAAAATCAAAAACCAGTGAATTGGAAGTCGGGAAATAATGTAGGACTAAAATCCTAGGATCAACAGTGGCCATTAAAACCAACTGACGTCAAAGCATGCTGTTGCAGAGTTTACAAATATATGTGTGTGATTAAACGGGAACGTAGCGAGTGTGGTAGGGTAGCCCCTATAGTTCGGGATTCTAGAGGTTCTAGCAGCAGTTTGATATATTGTTTCAATTATAGAGGCTTTGAAATCGTTCGCAATAAAAGGGAGACCAGTATATGGGTGCGGCCCCCAGATGCAGAAATCGACTCGCATAATAATACGAACCCTGCATCGATTACCTAGGTGGAAACGGAATTTTGGGAGTAAAGGGGAGGGATATGCGTGAGGTGATAGTACTCGCATTATACGAAGGGCACCCAAAGCCTCGACGAAGTGTTAATACGAATTGATCCCGCGTTTGTTATGTCGGATAACATGGAAACAAAACAGCTTCCATATGTTCTCGAGGTTTTAACAAGGACGACTCCGAGAATTTCAATCGTGGAGTGAAGGGAAAAATCCAAAATTAAGCATCTTCTACTTTTTATGGGTCGTTAAAAACCCAGTTGATGCCCCATAAGGAAAGCGGGAATATGGCTTCTTTACTTTGAAATTGAATCATACACACGGCAGGAATCGGGGAACTTACCTTTTAAATTTAGCGTAGTCTATCCCAAGATTCATATAAAATATTTTTGATTGTTTGAGGGATTTTGAGAATTTGCTTAATTATTTTCTAATAAAGGAAAGGAGTGCGGTATACGAGAATGCGCGAACTCTCATTGAAATTTTCATCACTGAAATAATGAACCCGTTTAGTAATTCCCGTAATTTGTAAATTTTACAGTGTTACTAAGTAGATGAGACCCGTTTGAGAGTAAAATTTTCATATTCTGTTTAATTTTGGAATGGTGCATACAGTTTTAGAGTTCAGTTTGCGTTGGGATGTTTATGGATCGTGAGATCTCACATCATTGATATGTTTGGAAAACAACACTTTTCGGGAACAATACGTGCAGTAGTACACTTTTAGGTGAACATTTTTTCAAAGAAAACATTTTAGAAGGTTGAACGCCTGCTCGAACGATTTCCGTCCATCGCAAGGAAAATGATGTAAATTTAATCAGGAAAAATGATAAAATAATAAAAATATGACAAAATGATATAAATTTAATTCATTTTTATAAGGTTTCATTGTGCAAAATTTCAAAGTCACATGGAAAGTACATCATTTCAATGCGAAGCTACTAAAAAATATAAACTTCCACCTTTCTTTTAGTTTAGGTTTATCTGTTTTTAGAATGTATTAATTTGTGTTTCCATGTTTACAAATATCTATTTCATCTTAAATTTCAAAGTCTTGAGTATGTAAGCTAACGAAAGAGTTATTAAATGGGGAGATAGATTTAGACATATAGATTTTAACATTATTCCAAGTTATATTGAGACATTGGGAAAATTTTGGAAAGGAAAATGTTACACGGAAAGATCGCTGCTAATTTTGAATAGGGAATTTTGGGAAAGATAGATAATTGACCCTTTATTGTCGATGTAATGCTCGAGCCTCTATTCCTCTATTCACCCAACCCTCGTACGTCATTATAATATTTACAAGAAATAATTAAAAACAAAGAGTACTTTGTGTGATATAATGTTAGCGACGTAATTGTTGACAAAGAAAAAAATTCACGTTGTGGAAAAACATCCACGGAGAAGAAGAGTGAAAAAACCACGAAAACAAATAGGAAAATATTCCAAAGGCAATATCCAATACAATTTGTTTACAATACAGAAATATAGATTTAAGACTTAAGATTTAAGAAAGCTGAGGTAAGAGGATACATTTTTCCCTTTTATCGGTTGCTTCGCAAAAATCATCATTCTTTATCGTTGCGTATGTTTGCTTACACAAAATTGAGCGATCGGTGGAAAATAAATTTGATCGCATATCCAATACACTTTGGAAGCTCAATTCAGAATCTTACCTCCAAAATTCGCAAATTGAAGGTGAAGATGTATCTGCTGAATTCCACTATTCAAATGGAGGCGTTATTGCATTTATGCCACTCAGAAATGAGGTGTAAACTACAATAGGGTCGTCCAAATGAAAATGGAATTTTGAAACTGCGGGCCGACCAAAATAGAAATCGGCGATGGTGTGAAAGGCTGACAATCGTGATGGAGGGCAGCGCAGAGAGAGCTAAAGGATTGAATAAATTCGGATCGATACGGAATGAATGGGAGATGGGATGTTATTGAAACACGATGGGTTATTGGAAGTGAAACTGATGTTAAGTGACGACAGATTGTACCATACGAGTTAATGAGGAAGGAATTGGAAATGAAGTTCTATTGGAATTTATATTCGATACAACCCAAAGCTCGTTCAGTACGAGAAGAAAGGAATATAGATCGATATAAGGGTTACAAGGGAACGAGAATAGGTGGGGTTCCAGGTACTCGGGATGAGATTGATGTTGAAGTGATGCGACAGCTTAGCGGATAGAAAGGAAAAAAATGGCAGGGTGTATGATTGATCCTCGATTGATAATGAGGGTTAAGTGAACGGATACCCTCTGGGGTTTGATGGAAGTGAGACTGGTTTTGCAGATTCTGTGTCGTAGTAGGGGCCGGTCGAATATAAAGCTGACCTGGAAAGTGCCCAGGGTGCTCGAAGTTTACATATCGTGCGGTCGCGTTCCGTTGAGTTGTCCTCTCTGCATTGATATGAATGGTGGTCGGGATTTCAACCAGGAATTGGAAGTTACGTGCGTGAACAATCCAAAATAATACGGATTGGAATTTCTCAAAAAGACGCTCAGAATTAATGCCAACTTCTGGTCTCCGAAGAAAATGTATGAGTTCATAAATTTGACTGCAGTGACGTCCCAGTTTTCTTGCTTTTCAAATTACTTCTACCAATGAGTTTCCAGCTTATAATTTATGACGAGAACTTAGCATTCTCTATGGAAAATGAATAATTATGATAATCGTGCATGCAAGTAATTTGCATTGAATAAATGACGTGGCTATCTTTTGTTCAGTTGTATGGTTTGCCACGGAGTATTTCCGCGTTATTCGTCTATCAGCGCTATAGGGAGCAGTGGTATGCGTTTCATAAATAATACATCAAATACTACACTGCCGCAAATCTCTTTCCTCTTAGTTACTCGAAAGTATTAGTAAGAGAGAGATTTGCTAATAAATACCCAATGAGGTGGTAAGTGGTAAAAGGAGGTAGGATAATCAGAAAACGAGTCTTTAAGGGTAATAAGAAATTTAGAAAGCTTTCTCTTCCATTGAATATTCTTTTCTCTACAATTATCTAAGAAATAATGTAAACCTATCAATGAAACATTTCTATATGTGTACAAGAAACTCATATTATAGAATCTAATTTTCTCTTTGAGAAAGTAGAAATTCTAACTCGAAAAGAGATATCCGGCATGTCTATTCAACGTCATTTTTGAATAAATGCGACGCGAGAAGCATTGTGATCATAAGTTTGGTTTTTAATTTATTAAACAATCATCAAATTAAAATGGCTGCTAAACTGAAAATTTTTGCTTATCTTAACGAATATCTTTTCTCAGAGTTCGGAAACGACGTAATGACGAATGAGAAATGCCTGTTTTTTCCTGCGCAGTAATAGCTTATAACACGGGCTCACGTATTTCCCGGAATTTCCAAATAATTTTTTGCCCTTCCTTAAAATACAATATTGGCTCAAAATGGATGGATTTCTAGTTTTTATGCGCGAGGGATGCGTTGTTTGCAATTGTAAAATATCTCGGCCGCATTCATTTACGCGCTAATGGTTTTATAATTGCGTCGAATCGAAGAGGCTGAACGTTTCCTGAATGCGGGAATCTTTTTTTAGCTCAACCTCTCGCGGAAATTGCCTCGTACCTGAAGCAAAATTACCTCGAAATAATCTGCGTTCTCATAGGACGGCGGAAAACCAGTATTTATGAAAATTTTCTGAATATAGCGAAGATTTGATTATATCGCACCACTTTACAAATCGGACCACTTGCCCAAAAACTGAAATACTGCACTAGGGTCCCATCTATCACCTACATTTGAAACTTCTAATGAACCCAAATTACGCTTCACTTGAGTTGTGGTAGCCGGTTAAGTACGAAGAGTTGTGTGTGTATTTTAAGAAAATAAGTGTCTTTCGAGCTATTATTTTCGGATTTTCATAAGAATATAAGAGACAAGTGAGTCTTATGTCTTTAATTCTTTTTAAATCGTATATTTGTTTACTAACTTAGATTACATTTAGTTTTTCTTATACTGAAGACACGTTTATAGACATTTTACCTTCCATTATAGTTCTAAAAGTATATACATTCAAAAAGTACTTGCTACTGCGTCCAATGTGGTTGAAGCTTGTTATTCATTAGTATTTTAAAATAGTGTGCAATTTCGGATGCCTGTGGTGCGATTTAGGAAACTTGTTGCCTAACTGTATACAAGGGTTTGAAATTAGCTTTTTATAAAATAGTTCAAGCTGGAACACAATTGAAAAAGGGAGAAATACTCCTTTACACGTTTGAACGCAAAACCGTTCAACTTTATCGCTTAGTTTTTAATTAACGTCAATTTTTTTGAAAACTGGTGCGATTAGGCAGCAGTCCCCTATATCTATAACGCATCGCGGTAAGGGTTTGCGAGGGTTCATTGGATATTAAGGAAGTATCGTCGGCGTAAGTGACTTCGCATACTTGCGTTAAGTTTATTATCATCTCGTATTATCGGGCGCGTGGTTTTTAGATTAAGACTAACATTTTCCTTTGATTCTGGCGCATTAACCATTGACTCTAAATAGCGGGGACGACTATTGATTCCGCATGGTTCATAGAGCAAACCCGTCAATGAAAAGCGGGCGTACGCGGTGCATTGGAGTGCATATAGCAAGAGAGGGTAATGATGAAACAGAAGGGGTATAAAGCAAAAGGATTTTAGGGTTGGAGAGATAGTAAATTACATGAGAGGGCGACGATATTGCGGAAAGTTATGAGATATTAGAAGGATGAGTCTACTTCGGGGAATCCCGAGGTATGGTTGAATCAAGAAAAGGGGAAATTTACTTATTTAAAATCGATATCGGTATCCACGTGGAGTTTTAGTTAACGAATTTGTTTATACTCGTCTAACTCGTGGAAATAGGCAATTATATACCTTGATTTCCTTATGAAATGAGTTACGTATAATTCCAGTTAAATCACGTGTCGAAGGAAACATTTGAGCTTTTACCCGGTACTTAATGGGCGAAAACGAAGAAGGTAGTAAAATATAAAAATTTTAATTTGTATCACTATTCAAATTTGAGTCAAAAATGGCCTATAAAACATAGTGTATCACGAATAAAATCAAAAGGAGTGAACTAATTTTATATTAACTCGAAAATTAATTTGTAAATTTAGTCCTACCTTATATTATTTGAAGTGGGATTCGCTGATTCCTCTTTCCGAAATTTGAAAATGTTTGTCGTTGTGTTCGATTGCTATATGGGTGCTCAGCCTTTTATTACTTCCAAGTTGTTCTTCACGGCTATTAAACGAATAAATCGACCATATTTACTCTTCAATTCTCAGTTACGAAATATTCCGTATATTCAAATTCCCGATTCCACAAGTCAAAGCGAGCCTTTACTTTTATACTACAACAAATGTAGGTTGTATAAATCACTATATTATTGATGCACGTTTTAAATTGCAAGGGTTGTAAAAAGACATTGTTAATCTGCATTTTCTCTATAGATTCCTCCGTATAAGATTCTTTTACAATGAGCCAAGATTTAGGAATTCTGCGAAACAAAACCGTATTATTGAATCAGGTAATAATTGTCAACGAAAAACCTGTTGATTTTAAGGGAATTCGCTCGCACTCTTTTCTGGAAAGATAGCGCCTGAAGTGGTTTAGTGAGAGAAAGATTCTTTCATTTGTAAGATGACCGTTGAAATATATAACAGTATCAACTAACATAAGACTATTGAAGTAGTTCAGTTTAACTTTGAGAAAACGGGAGAAATGAGGACGGAAGAAAATTGAATGTAATTGGAAATTACATGTGAATATTATATGTGTACATACCTTTTGTGAAATACAAAAATTGGTCCTCTTTTGGTCGTCAAAGTAGGAATATTTAATAAGTTTCAATATTAATTTTTAAGCCATAAAATGTCATTTAAGTCGATTGTTGTTAGTTAATGATACATGATTGAATATTTTCTTCTTGTGATTTTGATAGCAAATTTACCCAAGGAAAAATGAACATAAAAGAAGTCTGACAGGACTTTTCGAGAAAATAATTAAACAAATTAAGCTATCGAGTCAGAGCTCTCATACAGTTTCGGAGGCCTTTGTAGACAAGGGCAAAGTGCCTTAGTCCGACTTCCGACTAAGCGGCATCATCCACGATCAACACCCTAGTTGAGGAACCGACCATACATGCATATATACATACGATTATACATACATGATGATGACGACAAATACATACATACATGCTGCATGGTCAGCCGAAACCACTCTGTCCTTTCCTACAGAGTCTTCTAAACGGATTGTAAGGATATTCTGGCTCCATTGCTTAATTGGCTAAGGCATGCGCCCGGAAAGCGGAATATTTCAGATTCGAATCCTGGTCCTATCAGTCCTGTCTTTTCATGTCCGTTTTTCCTTGGGATTTTTCCTAAGAGCACCCCTTTCCGTGCAAAGTCACATTTACCCTTTTCCTTGTGGATTTAAATTTAGTTCGTGTCGTCCCACGTGGTTCTTGGACTCATTACGGCCCTTTTATTATGGGCAATTGAAATATTTTATTCTGAGAAAAATGTCAATGGTTGAGTGTGAATTTATATAATAAGGAAATATTTCATCGGAAATCTTGCTGGTTTTTTGTTAGAATGTGATGAAATTGTTTCAATAATATGCCGTTTTCCTTCTATGGCAAATTCAGTTTCGTACACTCATTCAAATCAGTCAGTAGTTGATTAAACATCATCAATTACCATAATTAAGCAGCATTCACCTATTCATCGCTTGCACGAAAATAATGATTGGCGATATGTAGAATTATCTAATAGAAAATAATGCTTATAGAAGTATGAAATTCCGCTTAGGATAACACAGAGTTTTAAAATTGTGTCGGATGGAATCATGTAACTATTATTATATTATATTTTTGTACCAAATATTTGATGATGTATATCGGAGAATGGTAGTTTTAACATGTTGAACAGTTAATAATTTGTGTATGCTATCATTCTCGTAAACACGTTTAGCGTTGTGATTTGACTCAAATTTGTGTAAATAAGGCACATGTTCTATCGTTTACCTGGACTTACTACGTGCGAGTAAACTGAAATTTGGAACTCGCATATTTCTGCTTAATTACATATAAAGTACATCGAGGAAAATGTGAACATTTTGTTTACATCTTTGCTTTAAGATCTTTTGGTTTATTTTTCCCAGTTTGTGTGTTGAACTTTTGTTAACGAGTTAATGTTGTAATTAATACACTACAATCAAAACGATACCTGTTACATTTATAAATAATATGATGAGCTTCTTAAAGAAACAGAAATATTTGAAAAATCCATTCATAAGTTCTTATATACAAAATATTCCTCGGCAATCTTTGACGATAGGAATTTATTGTGAACAAGACGAATATCCCTGAAAAATAATATATCCTCTTTATATATGAAAAATTATATATCATGTACGTCCATATTAGTTAATGCAAATATGGGTTTATGTAAAAAAATTTGATCGACTAATTTCTTAACCTGAGAAAACAAAAGTGACTGTTTCATGGATGCACGGATATTTTATTACCTTTGTTACATAATATTCGTTGCTCTAACCACTGACAAAAACATGATGTTGGACTACTCAGGAAACGAAGGGGTATTTTCAATCAATTAATTGGTTGAATTTATTGCAGTTGGCATGTAATTAATTTAGGCATATGCCCAACTCCAGCTGTCAATATTTAGACTTCATTAAATTTTCCAACGCATTATCGGTTGTTAATGTGATAATGAATTTATTATTGTAACCCATATTATATCAAATAAACTACGTTTTAATGTTAGTTTTTGCATACATTTGTGTATTTTAGTATAGCTTTATTAGTTACTATGTAATTCACTCTGTTAAATATGCATTTTATCCTAGGATATCGCGATTTTAAAATCAATTTAGTTTGAACTGCGATGTTGCATGTATGCCGCCATTTGCACATAAAATTCGTATTTTATTGGAGCGGGCTCCTCTCCACAATGTAATAGAAGATTTTTTTAGCATGTATCAATAAGTATCGATGAGGAATGAAGTAAAAGGTAAATGTTTTATTTTATTCTTTTTAACTGATTGAAATGCTCTGCTTTCAAGATTGGGATTCGTTACGAACTGCATTGGTTATTGCCGCAAACTTAAGAACAGCTGTCATTTAATATAATTAACGCTCGGACTGTCATTTTCCTCGTCATATGATAACTTGTAGTCCTAGTTTTAAGGCATTATAAATTTCTTTAATGGTTGTTGTTATTTTCTTGGTCTTTGGAAGCGAATTACTATAGGTCTGCTGCTTTACTTAAGGTTGGGCCCGAAAATCTAGTTTATCCTACACCTAGATCAAACGTTTTTTCAAATTCATTCCAGATCTCAGGGTCCAAATTTTGGAACTCTTTACCTGATACCCTCAAGCATTCGAGTTCACTGAATGTTTTCAAAGCTAAATTGTTTGTCTATCTTCAAACTTCAAATGTTAATTAGATTCTTCATTTATTTTTTGTACTTTTTTATTTAATATTTGTTATATTTTTAATATTAATGTGTACTGCTGCTAGCACATTCTGTATTATTAGTATTTTTGTATCTTTTCCTGCTCCATGGGAATGTCCCGGAGCATAATAAAATTATTATTATTATTATAGGTATATGCCATGTCACAGAAGTTGCGAAATAAATCATCTTCAAATCTTTCCTCTTATAATACATATTCTTAATGGATTGATAGATTCATTGCACATTTTCTCTTAACCATAGAAATTTAAAGAAACGAACTTCTTTTTTCCGCTTCCATTAATTTCACCCATTATTATGGAGACACTGCAACACGAAGCTACCCTACCTTTTTTGGTTTGCGCTTTAATTAACTGGCCCTGTTGACATTTCCTTTGCATCATCTGCTCCACTTTTTCCACTGAAATATTAAACCCAGGCTCGAAGTAAGTGGAAATCATTCCTTTAACATTTCAACTACCGCAGCTTTATTTGAAGTGACGTTATTTAGCAGATGCTCAGGAAACGTACAACGAGAAGTTTGATAGTAATTAGTTTTTACCTTTGTAATTGCCAATCGCTCTTTCTAACGTGGAACTTGCAAAAGCCTTCGCGGACTCATTAACGAGAAATGGGAGATCAAAGCGAAGAAAATCCGCAAAATTAGTGGAAAATCTCTTTTTGGCTCATAAATGCATACACCCACTCGCAATTTTGATTTTTTGAAAAGTACGTTCTTGCTTACTTCCGGAGTGAGCACAAGTTTTCATGTTATCAAAGATCTTTATACTGTATCAGCGGCCGTATCGTTAATTTACTTTTATATAGTTTTGAATACAAGAATGGGTTTAGAAGCCTCTTAAAATCTTTTCCCTTATATTCTTTTAGTTTTATTACAAACAAGAAATCGATGGCTTTTCTTGAATTAGTTTAATGAAATAATCTGCAGAGTATAAATCGAGCTTGAGTGTATAAAACATCTTTCCTATTCATCGAATTCCGTGTCTGTCAAGGGATTTCTCTTGGGTAACAAGAGATGTGAAGAGACCAAGAAGAAGACCAAAGGACCGATGGAACAGAGACATCATTCAGTATTTAGGTCTAACATGGCAACGAGAAGTTCAGAATAGAGAGAATTGGAAAGCACTTGGGGAGGCCTACATCCGACGTCGGATTGAAATTGGCCGATGATTGTTAAGAGTTCTTCGACAGCTGAAGTCATTTCACACGTAGACCTCCACCGGGAATCGAACACGGGACTGCTTTCATCAAAGTCGAATGCTATCCCGCTTGGCTATCCGGGTCCCCATTAGCAAACTTTATCACTGTTACATTATATTGACAATGTTTCTCAGTGGTCCTTATGGATTCGACCTCTCAATGAAATTGCCCTACCACAGGAGGAATGGCATTTTGATGGGTAATATTTATTCGGGGATTTCACTAATAGAATAAATTAAAATTCCTAATAAATTGAACGATATGTGTGGCTTTCATCCTCCTAGTCTGTGGTTTTATTTCTTGTTTTTTAAATTGGAGATAAAGTGAGAAAATTTGATTTTGACTCTTTAAAGCATGCAACTATAAAAAAATCGGTAGCGTTTTGAGAATAACGTATTCGTTTTCCCTAAGATAAAGTAACGCACTCGGTTTTGATGAACCCCAACCATAAACAGGAGTAAGGTATTATACTTATTTAAATTAAATGTCGATTAGAATGCATCGTATCGGGTTGTCATTACTTAACTTTTGTAAATAATTACAAAGCATATGATAGGATCTACTCTTATTGGATATTTAGAAACTCTTGGAGGATTTTTACGATTCATCAGTTTATACGAATGAATTTCTAACATCCCTCAAACTTTTATTGACGAGACACACTGACAGAGCACTGTCACCTCTTCAGGTTCCCTGAAATCACCCTTTCTGCGCTTCAAAATGATAACAGTGTATGCAGAATCGAATGGTGTAATTAATTCAGTCTAAGCAAGAATTCATTGAGCTTCAACTTGAATAATGCGTCTGAATTTTGAAAGAAAATCCATTGGGTGAACACATCAAAAGCTATGGCAGCGCTTGTTATTAAATTTCGTCCTACGTTCTTTTTTCTCGTCGGCAAAAATCCCCTCAAGGTTGCTCCATAATTCAATCTGCTTTCGAATCTGCGAAGGGCAAAACTGACTCAATAATGTTTCTTCTAATACAAGTGACTGCGCATTCGGGGGGCCTTTACACCACCTTTATTCTTTCAGATGTGGCTAATCGAAGTAGAAAGCGGGTTTTGGCCGCCAATTCATTTATCCCTTCTAAAACGTATTACAGAGCTTGTCATTCTAGTGAAAATGTTGATTGACTTTTAGACAGATTGTTTTGCCATTTACTTGACGTAGTTAAGACCAAGTTGGCTAAACGACACTAGGAAATCAGTATAAAAATAAAAAAGGTAAGAATTGGGTGAGGAGAAAAAATTCGCTCGTTGACAAAGAAATTAATCCACATTGCCAAGAAACACAAATAGAAAAAGGTGTAAAAAATGCGAAAATACAGTAAAAAAGACTACAGTGGACAGGAACAAGACTAATGGCAATTTTCCTTTATTCACTTCTTCGTGAACGGTTGATTAAGTTAGGGATGGGAGAGGTTCAAAGGACGATTAGCATTGCGACGTTGAAAGCATAACATAAATAATCGATATAGATTGACCGTTCTTCGTGGAACGCCATTTGATAAGTTAATAAAGGACTTCGTATTTTCTAGAAGTATTGGTAAAGCGACCAGTATCGGCCTATACAGCCATCATTAGAACTATCTAACAGAAATACTGGCTCTGTGTGTAGAATGTGCTGTGCAGTGACTATGTCCTTAAATAGTGCAGAGATCGAGTCCTTCATAGATTTTACTAAAGGTATAGCGCATGGCCAAGTCGTGGAAGAGAAGCATTTGATGAAATAAATGTATTTGTATCGTCTGTACTGTCATTGTATTTTTCTGCGACTTAAAGAAATCATTTCCTATTTCAGGAAGCCTATTTATTTACCTGAATGGTTATATGTTGATGACTAGAATTAATACTTTACTCAGTATCGTGTCTCTTTCAAATCACATCGGTTTATTATTTCACATGAAATTATTTTCACCTATGAGAAACAACGGACTCACATCTTTGTTGTGCTATTCTAAGAAATAAGAATTTATTCTGACCCTTACGATTACGATTCCAAAACGCTTTTTATCTCTCAAAACAATTATAATGACCGTAGAAAATTGTCACAAGTAGTACTGAAATGAGGGTAACTCTCGGATAACGAAGTGGGCAACGCGTTCGACTTCGGTTAAAGCGGTCCCGGATTAGATTCCCGGTGTGGTCCTACGAAATTCGAAGTGACCTGAGTAGTCTAAACACAGATAACAATACTACTACTACGTAAGAGTTAAACGCACACTGGATAGCCAGTTGGCACACAAGGATATTTTTCAGGACAGCTCTTGTTTAAGTTTCAGTGGATTGCATCTTCTTTCGCAATCAGTAAAAAATATAGAGCAATCCCATCCTTAAGACTTTATTCTTGTTATTTAGTGTTCAGATTTGTGTAATTTTATTCTCGATCTCTAATGAAGACTAGAATTAACTTCACTTCCGTGCCACGCCTATCAATACTTTTCAATTTTCCTTCCTTTGATATTAACTTTCGCGTTTGGGCACGGCCCGATCTGAACTGCACGCCGGCGGTCAGAAACCGTCCATTTACCATCCACGAACACCCCCACAGTCATTAAGCATGCTTTTGAAGATGGAGAGTTTATAGGGAGAAGGGGGCAACAAAAGGAAACAAACCATCAAAATCCGACACCTCTTGATATAAGGTAGTCAAATTGTTTGCAAATTCGTTTGATCCTTTCTAAAAGTATGGCGATAAAGTTTCTTATTTCGGGGTCTCGGGTCTATATATAGTACTTTTTAGTTTACTCACAGTTTAAACCAATGTGTCCTGAGGAAGATGTCCCACAGTTATGTTCTTCTTTCTATGAATCCGAGACTTCGGCAAATGTATGGGCGACGCGGCCGAAGTGCTTCCATCCGTCTTGAAGGATTTGCTCGAAACATTTTGTGGAAGGTTCTTCCCTTTAAATCTGAGAATTAACGCTGATTGAAGTTGTGCGCTGTTGCTGGATCCATATCTAGGTGTGCTTGCTACGTGGGTTGTTAACCATTTCAGCTACGATATAAGTAAGAATATTTCATTTAGTATTAGTCGTTTTAATAAATGTGTTTCAACAGCTTTAATATTGCCCCTTTGAAGGCCCCGACCAGGAATCGAACCCGGAAAAGCTTACGCCAAAATCGAACGTGTTACTCCCTTGGTTACCAAGGGCCAAAATTTTCATTTACTTCCTATAATAATTCCTTAAGAAGTGGAATGTAAACTAAGATCACATTTCATTTTTTCACGAATGAAAGGCTTCACTTTTTCGATGTGTAAAAACACTTATAAACAGAAAAGTGAGATCAACGGGAAATGCTTAAATGAGTAGCGACGTTATTATTGGCCCATCCACGCAATTATGGCTGCGTTTGGAAATCTATCTGACTCAAATCCCTTTCCACGGGAAACAGAATTAATTTGCTTAATCCGCTCGTGCGCAGACTTAGCTGTCATTGCAAATTATTATTAATTACCTTAGACCTGCGGCAGTTGCATGAAATATATATTTATTGGGGATTCGATCTATAAGTAAAAATTTCTATCCATAATTATGAATTTAATTTCTACAAAAATATATACCTCTCTATCTTTCACTTGAGTGGGCCCGGTATGATGATGTGCAATAATAATGGGTTTGAAATACTTTTCACTTTAGGGCCTGGTATTATGGTGATTTGGTAGATGATGATTGATATTTGCCATAATTTTTACTTTAATTTTATCAAATCATTATAGTACCTGGCAATAAAGTGAAAATTAGCTAACTTCTATTTTAAGAATACATTATAACACCATGTTTAAATGTTTACAACGTTTCAAGAGCCGTTTCTCCGGCGGTTCGCACCACTCATACGAAAACAGGAAATTAGGGATCTTACTAAGATTTCTAATAAGAGATTAAGGCTTTCACCTAATGAGCATTTCAATAGCAATGCTGTCATCATTATAGGAAGGATAAAACTGTTTTGGCCTCAGAGGGTAAGGCGAAATCAGCAGGCGAAACGTCTCTTGGAGTGTTTTAAAGCTCTAATTCGTTAAAATCCCTTTTCCAGTTTCTTTCCTCACATAATCCTGGGCCTTAGAATTGTTCATACAGTACTCATGAAGAGAGAAACCAACTTATTACTCTAATCCAAACTTGAAAATTATGTTGATTTATTTGTGAAATTATGTTGATTTATTTTTTGTAAATAACCCGTTAAATCAGGAATGTCGATGCCAGTATCTGATTTTTCGGTGCGTCTCACGCCACCACTACTTTTCTTTGGATAACATGGAATAGTTAAGATCGTAAATCAAATTCCAAAGACATTATTAACTGATGTTGCCGTGAAAGAGGCCTTCATTTTCAGTTAGCAGTATTTCCAACAATTATTAAGGGTATAAGGCATACATTTCTATGCAGTATTCATTCATAAGTAAACAGGTTCACACTTTTTGTTTCGCTTTTAACTTTTATTATTACTTGTCTGCTAAGTTTATTTAACGTCTATTCTTAAATTACGACTTTTTGATTTTCCGTTGTTCAGTTTTTCCTACGGTAGGGATGGCGAACCTTTCCTGGCGAGAGTGCCATATTTGATGAATATAAAGGACTAGCGTGTCAATGTGGTGCCATACCGTAAAGTGAGAAGCTGATAGAAGCTATATTTTATTATGTCAACGATGAGTTTAAGGTATGGAAATCAACTTAAATAATATTTATAACTAATGAACAGAATCCACATATATTACATAGGAAAGATTATTCGTCAGAGTTCCACGAGCCAAAGAAATTCTCTTGCAGTGCTCTCGAATAGCCAAGTGGGCAACGCGTTGAAACTGAATTTGAAAAGCGGTCCCGGGTTCGATTCCCGGTGGGGGCTCGCGAACGAAATGACCTCAGATGTCGAAGCACTTTTTACAATACTACTACTAAATTCTCTTGCGTGCCATAGGTCCGTCATCCCTGTCCTACGGCATCTTTCATCAGCGTCATTTTTCTCATTCCCTTGACCAGAATAAATACATGTACAGTGAAATCTCGATTTAACGTTTTTTTACCGGAACAAGGGAAATCGACTCTAGACTCTTAGATGGCTCTAGATAGCTCTAGATGGAAGAAACGTATGATACGAAAAACAAAGACACGTAACTTTATTCGCACAGAATAGTATTCGTACGGAAATTTTTAATAATGAAAAAGTAGGTCCGTCGAAATGTTCTGGTTATCTTCAACCCTCCATGATAGCGAAATTCTCAAAAATATTCCAAACTGCGTTAATATTGGTGAATGATTAGATTTATAACTTTCAGTATATGACGTGCAACTCTCACTGAAAAAAAATTGCAAGGAATGCACTGATTGTATAACGTCACTTAGACGAGAAAAGTCCCAAAGAATGAAGATGAAGAAAGGAAGAAAAGACGAATGAACTTGATGTGTACTGAAGATGGCTGATGGAGGAGAGGAGAGTGCTGCTCTTTCAGATGAAGACAAAGAATATAAGCTAAAAATCAGGTGAAAGGAGTTTGATTGTAATGAAAGTGAAATATAGTGGGCTCTACATTGCAGCATTTTTCTGGGAATGCACTGTAACTTATTAGGGCATATTGGAAGCAATAGAAACAAATTTATTGGCTGTAGGGAGTTATTCAATACAATGTATAACCCATAGAAACTTAATAGGGGTAGTGTTGCTTTTATATTACTTTTCGGTAATCGTAACTCTTATTCTCATATGCTGACTCGTTGTAAGCGGAAGTAATTGTAGGCGGGGACTTAAAACGCGATACTTAAGATGAGGCAAAACGTTACGAATGGAATACTTTAAAAGTGGAAAAATATATAATAGAAATGAATGTTACTGTAGTTGGGATCTCTAAATTTCAACTTAAGAGCCAGGAAAACGTCAGAAACAAGAACGTTAGATCGAGATTTCACTGTATTAATGACAACGAAAGGGTTGCGGAAAAGAGGCGACGTATAAATGTTGGAGACCGCAAATGGATGCGCCATTTTTTCCTTCTCCGCTGCTATTTTCCCTTGTTAAAAATGTTCTGAGGAACGGATACCGTCAGAGTGATTGACGACTCTCCTCGTTCCAATATCTTTCGCGGCTCTCTTCACAGATAATAAAGACAGCCGTATAGTCTCCATGCTCTCGGAAGTCAACCATACTTTAGAAAAGCTAAAACCAATTTATTTGGCTGCCTGCAGTGATATCCTCCAAATAAAGTAAAAGCGTATTATACTCGATTATTTTAAATGAAGTTTTGCTTAAGTAATAAAATCTGCGAGAAATAAGAATGGATTATATGTGTATTACTTACGGAAGTTCTTAAAAAAATCTTAGTCTATTTGAAAGATAAAATGCCTCCTGCTTTCTGCAGATGGTCGACATCTAAAGCGATGTGAAATTTCGCAGCTTAGAGACCACTAGTTCTCGAACGTCCATACCTCAGTACTCATTCCTATAATGAATCGTACGTCTAATATTAAGATGTGTACCTTCAATTCGAGAACTAGAAATCTCATATCATTTTAGTATATTCCATTATTAAAAGTTAACACCTCGCAGATACTAAGCTACTTTTATCTACTATATCGTTCCGGGTCCGATACCTGGTCATTTAGAAGGCCCTCCATTAGTAATGCTCACAAGTAGTTATCGTTTATATGTTATATGTTTATCTTGTGCAAATTAAAAATTGCAAAAAATTGTGAAATAATCATTGCACAAGGTCAATATAGAGATTAAAAGGAAGAGAATTCATTATATATTTTTAGCGCTTACTACTTATCTATCATTTCGCGCAAACTTGGACGAAATTCTAGAAAATGTCATCAATATTCGTCAATTTCCGCCTTAATAACGATTGTTATAGTTTAAGTCAAGTGTTCATCCACATGAATAATGTTACATGGAAAAATACGCTATAAATTAATTATTATTGGCATATGGCTGACTTGTGGGCGTGGCATTGTATTAAATATTTTCCTAGTATTACCGCTATTATGAGGAAGAAATTGAAACCTTCCCGGTTTTACTTGGAAGATGATTACACGTTTTGCGTTCTTGTGTTTAATATCATTACAAAATTAAGTAATGCAAGTATTTATAGTATCATTAATAGCTCGAAATTTAATAAAAAAGATGTATTATAACAATAAGATTGTTTCGCACGTCTGATGAAGCACTTCTCAATGATCTCAAATCCGTCCACCGATGTTAGTCACTGCTTTCGACCCTGTGAGGCGTCGAAATTTATATGGTTATCTTTTGCGTCTATCATTTTATTTTGCTCTCTGAAACGCGCGTGAGATTTAAAACAGCCCCGAGCCGAGTTCAGACGTGAATTATCGATGAATCGCAGCGATCCCGAAAGCCTAAACATAGCCGTTTGTGGTTGCGTTCTCTTGTTTACCCCATCATTTATTCCAAGCTCTATTGGATAGCTTCTTGACGCATAAAAGCACGCGATCGATTTGAAGCTTCCGTAATTAACGTTCGGTTTGTTACCGAAAGATGTTTTTCTCGCGGATCGCTTCGCAGACTATGCGAGCTGTTGATGCTCGTACTTGTGAATCGGAAGAAGAGCATCGGGTCCTTCACGACGCTTTTCAAAGCGTCATAGTTATGGTTTTTCTTTTTCAACATTTCGCAGTTTACTTAAATAAGGCCACGATCAAATATGCACTGTGCATTCAAGGAGTGCGGATTCTCTCCCTTTTCACCATTGAAATTGGGGTAATTTTACGAGACGGTGAGCATCGGAAAACGTTGAGAATAAAAACAGATTTTTAAACGTTAGAATTAAATTTCGCGAAATCATCTCCAATATTCTAAAGACCGTGACTCCACTCCGTAAATCTTCTCAACTAAAGGTTGAAAAGACAAAAATCCCACTGTGCGAGAAAAAATCCACAAGGAAAAGGGTGATAATCATCAAGTATCATGATATTACCTTAAATTTATTTTCTTATCACAAATCTTTTCTTCTTAGTTAAAGATATCGCGATTATAAATATATTTTTTTTACATTATGTGTTTTTGGGGTTTTTTTCACCCTCTTCTTTGTTGGTGTTTTCTCGCACAGTCTTCTTCAACTTTTAGTTGAGAAGATTTTTCCCCGCAAATGTTAAAGAGGTATTTTTGAAAATTTTCACTTTGTTTTTGTTTATGAACAAAGAGTTTTTCTATTTAAACCGATTGATTGAAAGTCGGATGGCTAATTTTGGATGGAAACTCGATGAAAGGGCTCTTATTAGCAAAATGGCGATCTTTAACAACAGGCGTTTTGATTGAAATCTGTGAAAAATACGAAGCACTTTTTTTGAGTTGTTTTGGACGGCATCACACAAAGTTAAGCTAGAACACATGGAGATGAACTTATACTTAATCACTTTCTGTATTTTTGGCCAGCTTTTTTCGATTCACTGTGCGCGGTAGTTCAAGCTCGTGCCCAAAAATCCTTTTATAATGAACGTGCACTTTCGGCAACTTTCGCGCAAATTACTATGATGGATGGATGGATGAGCAGTTCGCGCAAATTTTCCATACATGTGATGACAGCGAGGCACCATTCCATAGAAGAGTACATATCAAATGGTATTTTTGTCCTCGGAACAGTTGCGAGAGCACCAAGACGGAAAAATTTTAGAAAATGTGAAAATGTAAAAGTTCTCTCGAATCACACATCCCTCCCGAGAAATATAAGGGACGCAAAATCTCAAGAAATATATTCCACTGTGATTAATACACGCGCCTGGTGATAAAAAAAGAAAGAAAATATTCTGAAAGTTTGGTTTTAAATTTCAAAAATATAGAAATCCGTAAATATTGCAGATAAAAAAATGTTTCAACGGGTATTTTGAATTTGAATGCAGTTTTTTAAAGTAATACAGACATTAGTGAATGTAAATGAATAATTGAAGATGCAACTTAAATGCTCAAACATATACTTCCAAAATTTTTTATTCCATCACCTCCTTAGCTCCAAACCAGTCTAACGAGCTATAATCTACAAAAAACGAGAAAACAAAATACAAAATTTCGATGATAAAAACCTCCAATAGCTCACTTAAACTTGTATGTTTGTATCTGCCACTATCTTAAACCCAATATTTGTTTGTAAAGAAAAACCCCCAATGAGATAAGAAATTATACCCTTCTCCCATGCGCCCTCCTAGATTAACACACCGACCTCGGGAGGTAATATTGCCCGTTTCGGGAAACACTGGTTCAGAAAATATGTTCTCAGCAGTTCACTCATGCCTATTCTATTGCACTGGTACTCCAAGGAATATTGAAATGTATAAACGGAGCGAAACATGTAAGGTGTCAACGAATTTAGCAAAATTAAATCAAAGTGAATCTACAATATGTTACATCGCTGTCAAAAATTTAATTACATCAAAATCCATGTTACATTGCGCATGAAATTGTAATCCTGCTCAAATTGAAAAGCAAAAGATTAGCGTTTTGTAATTAAAATTTGCGTCCAAGAACGGAATTTTAGAGCAAAATTAAGTTCCACTGGAATAATTGGAGTCAATTTACAAATAGGAGAAAGGATCTTGATTAGTGATGTATTTTGGGGTTTATGCGTTTATACTGCATGGCTTATATGCGTAACATGAGCCATATATATATGATGACAGTTGAATATCAATTCAAATTATTTGTATGGATCACAATTTTTAGAATATTTCTATTGAGTTTTTACATAGTATATATATCATTTTCTAATGCAAGTAACAAACCGCCATAATACATCAAATTTGGTGAACAGGAAAGGAAATTATCGTAATAAAATACTCTACCTGGCAGAATGATTGTCGTACAAAAAAATCATCTGAGAAAATCTAGTGCTGAAGCGGGAATCAACACATAACATATACATATCTACTAGAAAATTTACGAATGAAGTGAATAAATTATAATGCTTCGTAATTGATCGATCCTTCACGACTATCGTGACATGACATTTTCATAACTCACTCAAAGGGTTAACGTGTTGAATGCCTAAGCGGCAAGAATAAATATTATATTCACGTAGATCATATATATTTCCTTGGATATGATAGATCTGAACCAAAATAAATCTGTGACGTTCAAATACGACTAGTAATTAGGCTAATACCGAAACCTGGATTTGTTTTGGATACCACTTTCCTCTGCTCCACGTAATTCGAAGGCACAAATAATTCCAATAGAAGATTAAGTCCACGCGACGAACCATTGCCCTCCATTACGATCTCGATTTTGAGAATAATTACGAACCAACACGCTCCTCAACGGTATGTTTTGTAGATAACATATTAAAATGAACTTTTGTACGATTTTGTATGAAAAAATAACACAGGTTCACTAAATCTCCATAAGGCAAGTTTAAATTTAACTACAATTTAATGTTTCTCTCAAATTTCACGGTAGAACAATCATTTTTGAATTTCTAACTCTTTTAAGTATTTTGAAAGCAATTTTTTCGTTTCTTATGCTTGGATTTTCTCTTAGATCCTCAATACTAAGGAAAAACACTCCATAGCTGGCGTTTTTTTGGGCGACTGCCGCAGTGCCCCCAAAGAAAATTTCAGTAAAATGCTCGTTTTATGATACTCAGCTGTGAATTTTCAGAATTAACTGTTACACTTCATATTGTATTTCTTCTTAGAAATGCACTCATAGTTTCAGTTCAAGTTTTACCGTGGAAAAGGTTAATTGTGTTCTTATGCTCTTTCCGTGACTTCTACCATTTCTACCGACTTCTTTAAATCGCAGATTCTTTGAGAAGTTGGCTGCAGTATTCGAAGGTGAATGGTTGAAAATTTTTGGAGGAATTATTTCTGGTTAGTTATGTTATATTACATATTTTATTAAAAAAGTTAAAAACATACTTACGAAGGATATCTTTTTCTCCATCCATGATGTTTTATTCACTCACCCGTATTTGATATAGTTTACTTTTTCGTAATGTAATACTGAAGGAAGATAGTGTTATAGAGTTTTTATTGCATTTTGAGAGATTGGAAACATTCTACTGGGTTTCTAGTTTATCTTATTTGAACTTTGCCTGTATTTCCTGTGTCTGTTGCATATATTTAATCGAATGAACTTTAAGCAGTGGTAGGTGAGAGTACAATTTTGAGGACTTTGGTGTTATGTCATAAGAAATATCCATTGACCTTATCCTAAGATCAACAATTAGGCTCGTGGTAGTCAAAAATTTCTACCCGAGAAGAAGAAATGTATCTGAAACGGGACTTCAAGAAAAAGATGGAGTTGATTGTGAATGTGACTAAACCGGGATATGGAACCACCAACGATGGAAGTACAGGAAGACGTTTCTTTAACAGTCCAAGTCTAGCAGCTGAAATAATAGGTGCGATATTTAAATTATTTTCCCTCACAATGTTTACAAACAAATGTATGAAGAAGATGAATTTGTCAGTTAGAATAATAAGAGTCTTTGGTGTGATTATTTTGAAATGCGAAAATCTTACATTACCTATTCCTCAATACTATGCGAAAGTCTTAGATTACCTATTCTTCAATACTATGCGAAAGTCTTACATTACCTAGTCTTTAATACTAAATACATTAGCATTCACCAACCGGGGATTAACGAGGATCTCATAAATAGATTTGCTAATATCTTGTAGGTAATTTCAAGTATTTTAATGTGAACTGAAAAAGCATCCAGCGATTAGTGCTGGGCAAGGATGTATGTGCAGTTATATACATGGTACTACGTGCCACCAACCATTCATAAAGTATTAATACACGGAGCTGAAATCGAAAAAGAAGCATTTCTTCCATTGGGGCAACTCTCAGAAGAAGCTATAGAAGCCCAATATAAAGACACCAGGGACTATCGAGAACGTTTCACAAGGAAACACTCCTGTGTGGCGACCAAGGAAGACTTGCTGCAAAAATTGCTCTCACATCTGATCCCCTGATATCCATTTCAGTTCCAGTTGCTGCAACGAAAAGATTGAGGATTATGAATTAAGAAGTGAGGGATTCATCTTATAATGATTTATGAAGAGGAAATGGTATATGGAGACAAAAATTCCTAGGATGAGGAATGTATTTAAGGCATACGGTAAGGAATGAAAACGTTAAATTTTATCAGATGAATATAAAGAATAAAGAGGCATGTTTTTATGTAAAAATTAGCAATATAGCATAATATGAGTAAAGATAGGCGTGTCCTACGTCTTAAAATATGTCAAGATTTTCACATATCACCCGCCATGAAATTAAGGCTTTCTAAAACAGCTTTTCTCCTAAAATGTGTATATATGTGTAAATCCTACATATAAAATACAAAAAATACCGACGAGAAGCGTGTTCGTACGTAATTCTCAAAATCGAGATCGTCATGGAGGGTGGTGGTTCGCCGTGTAGATTTCGCCCACGCAGTGATGTAGAAAAGTCCATTTTATTACCGGCGGCGGAAACGCTTGCAGGGTTTTCTTCCAGATTCCTCTTCAAAAAGCTTCAAAGAATATTGTGGTATAAGTTATCTCGTGTCCGTCGATGTCTGTTTCCACTATTTTCCTCGCTTTAGGTAAAAATTTGTTCTAAAATAAGGTTCCGCCATTTTGTTTCATAAAGTATGCAAATAACCGTGGTCATTGAATCGACTATAATAAAGGTTAAAAAGTATATTTATAGTATGGCATTATATTTTATCCAATGATTTTCCTCATTTGGGTTCAGCACCAGCTTGAAATTGAAGAATTTCGCGAAAAATCGAAGACCGACCTTATTCGCAAAACTTTGTCATGTTTGACACCCTGCATCATTGTGATTCGTAGCCGTTTACGTAAAAGACTTGGATAGTTGTATGAAAAATTTATTCCAGAGTAGCCATGCGAAGTTTCGAAGTCCTCACTCAAAAAATCCCTTTTTGTATTTTTGGACAGCTTTTTTTCGATTCTAGCCAACTGTACGGTGTTGCATTTCAAAGCGTATTGAAATTCCAAGGACGATCTTTGGCAGAGAATATGCTAAAATCCTATCTTTCCAACATTTTACTCATCCTTTCCCGCGGAGCGTCTCACCCATTCGATCCCATCCATTCAGCATCGTAATTGTTTTTTTCTATTGTCCTATGCTCATTGCCCATACACGCCAATATTCCCAAAGTCGTGCACCATTTCCTTCGTGTCGTTTTTACGAATACATTAAACACTATCGTTTCACTATTTTTCTTTCGCTCTCACCGCATAAGATATAGATCGAAAGCTAGCTCAGGAATAATTTTCCTATCTTTTTTCGATGTTATTTCGTTTTAAAGATCCATTTTTTGGAAATATCGCAACTGTACTATAACACGATTAAATCGTTGTATATTTTCTCCTAGCTCTACTACCGGAGATCGTCAGACCTAATTTTTAGATAATTTAATTATTTTCCTCTGTTATTAATACGCTCCTTAAGAATTCCATTTACAAACAGAAAGTGGCAGTCGTGAATTTGCCACGTTGTTGTCATAAAATAAGTCGAAAAGAATGCAGCAAAGATAAAGATACCGTGATTATGATATAGAAAATCTATATATTGGAAAGAAAGTATCTAAAGGAACATTCTGTAAGTATTGCTCGTTTGGTAGTTAAATTAAAGGAGTTCAGATTTCATTTGAAATTCTGGCATTTTATGGCTTTAATAAGTATTCGGCAGTGGAGGTAAAGAGGCTTCCCGGAATCTCATTCACAAGAAGAACTATGAAAAAGCATTTATTGAAAGAAAGGATAGATAATGATTTCCACAGTAGGTTTTCATTCGACTAGTCAACGAGTCAACAGCATCAAGAGAGACATCTGACGAAATTGACGTAACTGGTGGAATAAAAACATGCTGTGGAAATCACTTTATTTCTTTCAATATGTATGTTGAGTCCCACAAAGTCACGCTTGAGCATATTAATTTATGAGATATCATTTGCTACGCTAGGCTACTGCTGAAGGAAATTTCCTTCTGATAATGAATAGGTGGAAATTTTGGAGGTTTTGAGAGCAAAGAGGATGGATTGGACGGAGTGAAGCAACAGGGGCACCGACACAACTCTGAGCTGACCATGAATATTCATCGATTCACATGCATATATATTAGTTGATTGTGATGGAAAAAATTATAAAATTCATCGTAAAATTATTTCTAAAGATATTTATTTTGATTGCGTTTATTTTTAAACTTTAAAGTGGGTATTATATTACTCAGAATGAGTGTAAATTCCAACGAAATGAATCTCTAAAATTAATTGAATTTATTCATATGACCCGATTCGTGACAGAAAAACATGCTAAAAAATTAAATTAATGATTGTTTTAAATACTGATTAATTAATAAATAATAAATTCGCTGGCAATATTTTTCAACGAAATGATTTTATCGCGAAATTTTTAGTCAAACGGCTGGAATGAAGAGGCCTTTATCATAGCTAATTACTTTGATAATTAATATCTGTGTTCGAAACCGAAAAACAGGATGTTTTTATTCTTGTCAAATAATCTGATTAAATCTTCATTTACCAGTAGATTTTGTCGTATTTAAGATATTTTTTCTTGAAAATGGGTAGTTTTAATTAGAACTCCATTAAATCCTCTAAACCTCCGACTCCTGTAAGAAAGACTGGCCTTCTTAATGTGATTTAAGACTAAGAGGGATGAATCCGCAAATTATTAAAGCTTCCGTTTCATATATATTTTCTACACTAGGCTTCATACATATTTTCTAAACATGCCGATGTTTTCTTTAGTAGAAATCATGACGTACTGGTGTGTAATTAGCGATCGAATCCCAGAAACCTTAAATGGAATAATCGGAATTTGATAAGGAAAAAGACGTTTCAGATTCTTAAAGCGGAACATTCCATAACTCAGGATCATTTTATATGTTAATCTACAAAATATTATTAATGAGCCTTACAATCACATCTACGTATGTAGATATTTGTATATTTTACGTTACAACCATTTTGTCTAACATTTTCGTCCTGCAAAACTGATAACAGCTTACTTATTAGTAGTCTTAGGCAATGACATTTCACAACACAAAGATGCTATGGAATTCATTTTGTTTCAGTATCCTATGAATTACTTTTTATTTACGAGATACCAGTTTATTTCTGGGAAAAATTGGCTAAATTTTAAATTATTAATGAATCCCCAGAATAAATTAGAGCTTAAAAAGTTCGGCGACCTTTCGGCGGCGATCTGCCCACATTCATTTCAGTGATCTTATTTATCTATAGTGTCTATCATTAATGACATCACCCTAACCCGGGTACTCTTTTTGTGTCTCTTCTTGGAGTTACAAGTATACAGCGGTTCATACTTCCTTGCGATCTCAGGAAAAGGGTGAAATCTTGCGAGTTTTGACTTGCCCTAGGTTTTCCTTCTCAGTATTTCCCATCTTCTTATATAGTTTGCTGAAGTATTCCGCCATTACTACTTGCTAAAGTATCCTCGGTATTGTATTTCTGCTTCAAGTTTATACACATCTCATTTCTTTCTCGAGTAACGATTAATGTGATCGTTTTCCTGCGCAAAAATCAGTTTAAGTTGCCTACTTTTGGAAAATCGGTGCGTCTTTTCCTGTTAGAGAAGATACTCTCAAATCTACTCGATCGTTCCTTTAGGATTTTTTGCTTAAATTTTTTTTGAGTAAACTAAAGTTGATCGTTCCTTTAGGATTTGTTGACCCTTGAATCGTATTACATTTTCAGATTATCTCCAGAAAATCCAAGAGGGATTTTTACATCTCTGCCTTCAAACATTTTGAGAGCATAACTTGAATCCTTTTCGAGCGTTAACTCTCATTTAAGATGATTTTTATCAATAAAATAAAATCGATTGTGGCAGGCTTTACGTTGTGGAAATCCACACGAAAAGGATGGTATGAATTAAATTAGAATTACTCTTTTCCACAGATGTATTTTAACAAACACGACAGGTTTCGGCACAGATCGGCCATCTTCAGGTGATTTTTATCAAGACTTAGAATATGACTAATCCAACTTTCATCCGCCTTCTTACGATATTTTAATGGTCAATGATTGGAAGTTTAATGGAGCGACCGCCGTATGGCAAAGGATTTCTCAAGGGGTAAATACTTTGTTTACTAGAGGTGGTTTCAATACCGCGAGATCTTTCATCTTAGCATTCTATTAATCCACAAGATGGTAATATGCTACTTGGAAATATGTACGCACCATTAAAGTAAACAACTCGTAACTTGTTCTTGCATCAGAGAACCAAGGGAATGATCCGCATTTTCTGATCGAAGGCAGTGGAAAAGAGGTTTCATGATCCGAAGGCCACGATTTTAGATTTCGAGACCCGTTGAGAAGAGACAAAGAGGTGAAGTAGGTTCCGTAAAACGTCGAGAAAACCACGTCTTGTACGGAGAAAGGTGCGACGTGTTTATTTTCATCCGAGACTCGAATCCGACTTCAAAAGCATATATATTGAGTAGAATTTTATCCACCTTTAAATGGCTGTCTCGAGCAATATCTAGAAAGCGAACGGAATTCCCTGCAGCGAAGCAGCAAGTACGAAGCACTCCCGGCGTCCCGTCCAATACCCTAGTCAGCGGAATTATGCCTCTTCCACCGACGGCCCCCTTCCTCCAGATGCCTTGTTCGGTTCCACTCAACGACTCAAGGGTGTGGTGGTAAATCCGCTAAGAGCACGGACCCAGCGTCCCAAGGACCCAAAATCTCTATCAAGCCAAGTCATCCAATTCCATTCCCTTCTTCCCGGCACACCCTCCTTCCACTCAACTCCTCACTCCTTGGCAGAGTTGAGGGTGTCCCTCTTCAGAGCCATCACCTTTCTCTTCGTCTTAATATATTCCTATCAACAAGGAGCTAGGTTTAGTTAGAGGTTCGTAAGATTCCCGTTGCATATTGGCCACTTCTTTAACTCGGTACAGTTAGATGACTCCGCGTTCATTTATCTATGGAACGGATCTTAGCAGTTGATTTAGCGAATTCGCGAAATGCGAGCACTGGCGAGAGAGAGAGAGAGAGAGAGAGAGAGAGAGAGAGAGAGAGAGAGAGATACTGTAGTTCTGTTGCAGCGAATTCTTCCGTACAAAACGAGAAGAAATGAAAAATGTGTAATGGGACATGAAAGAAAATTAGTTTTTAATCCCAAAGATCGACTTAATTGAAGTGCTGCAAAAGACATTTTTATTAATATTCATTCTTATAACTTTATTATACTACATGTACATACATTTAATTTACTTTAATCTATAGTATTAGATATAGTTATAGGAATCGTGAAAAAGAAGGCTATAATTTTTTCCTTACATATTGTAAATATAAACTTCTGATATTGACCTGAATTTTGACATATGCAAATATCTGCATAACTCTCTGGATACAATCTTCGCTTATTTTATGCAGTAAGATTCGTCTTGTCTTCTAACCTAACACTATTAGTCATTAAAATCAATTCATTCGATGTATTAACCGACGAAGAGATAGATTTATAAGCGAAAATCCTCGGAGATCAATATCTGCAACACTAACTGGAACTAGTGCAGCGCTTCCATCTTGCGAGTTTAGATTGAAGTAAAATTGGAGTGATTTCGGCGGTAAATATTTAAACTCGAACGTAGGATCGGCTGCGGGAGTGAGCGATGCTGGACGTGCTAGCTTAGCTAGGAGTTATGGGTTAGCATCCTGGAATGGACATGGACCTTTACGGGAATATTAACGAATAAATAACGAGATAATTAAGGAATTAAAATTAACCATTGTGAAACGGAAAACTAAATGTTACAAAATTAATTAATCGGTAATATTTCCTTTAGATTCCGAGTGCAAAATGCCATTTTACGATTTCTATAAAGGGGAATCTCTGTATTGATTAATATCTAAGAGGAACTTGGAAATTCTCTCACTGATGGAGTTGATCGACCCGATTAGGAAAAGAGCTGGTTAGGAAATGGCTCGTATTCACTGGTTCACTGGTGGGATATTAAAGTTTTCGAGCCAGCTATGTAAAGAATCCGTAGAGTGGAGTGATTGGAGGTGTCTCATTCGGTCAATGAAAGACATTAGTTGGTGGCGCGAGAGTCGATGCTATTCTACTAGATGGCGACGTGTCACCAAAGCAAGATCTGACCCCATTTGGACTGTTGCGCACTGAATCTCAAAGATCAATTAACAAACAAAAAAGGGTGCATGGAAATGTCTATGAACTCAAGGTAACAATTTTACAATGAAATCATTCGTAGTGTTTCTTAGACAATAATCAATGAGAATCAATTCATAATAGACGCCGTCACTTTGTGAAATTCCATCAATTAGGAATAAAAAACACTAAAAACTCCACAATATATTTCCTTAACACAACCGGTTTCAACTAATACATACTAACTATGAACTAATACATAGTCATAATCCTGATGATGACTATGTATTAGTTGAAACCTGTCGTGTTAAGGAAATATATTGTGGAATTTTTAGTGTTTTAATTCCTACTTTCTTTGACTAGCCTCGGCATTTTCGAGATAATTAACCAACAGATGCTGCTTCGTTATATTTCTGTAAGTAATCATCTGTGTTTTTTTCAAGGGAATTTTCTAAAAATTCATCAAATTCCCAATGCAATGTTATGACTATTAAATTTTACGCAAAGATGCTTTTAAATTATCGCCCTACGAAACATCAGCATCGCCAAAGATGGTCCACTATGTAAAAGGTATTCACTTACTATTATGCACTAACTAAACTTAACACTAGAAGGACGGGATGGGTCATTTTGACCCATACGTCATGTTCAACATGAATTTTCACGACTTATTTATTTTTTAATTCTCTTGAAATTTTTTGACTTTGTGTATTTTTACCTATATTTTTTGAAGACGGAATGTTAATTTCGAAATAGTTGTCGATTAATTTTTTAATGGAAAATATACCTAGAAGGACGGCTATGGGTCATTTTGACCCATAACGTATCTCTCTATTGGAGACAAATTTTTCAGCATTTGCTTCGCTTGTAGGCATCTATTTTATATTTACATCATCTACATCTACATTTCATCTACATATGCAACCTGCAAGCCGCCTCCCGGTGTATGGCAGGGAGTGTAAGCACCGAAGGTTTTTAGCTACTTTTTCAACGTACTGTTATCGCGTGTAGGTCTAGGAAAGAATGTATCCATGAAACGACTCTTCTTAGCATCTATTTCTCTTATTTTATGCTCATTTTTGAATCAGTCAAAATAGCGGTGCGGTCGCATAAAATTGATTACGTCTTCCGCAAATACACTTTCTGTGGATTTGTCTAGTAATCGTTTATATTCACTCTATTGATTCGTAAGAGAAATTCTAACGCCATAGATTCTTCTCAAACTAAAATAAAACTGTGTATATTTTTGTCAGTTCTTGAAGATTTTGGTTTTGATATGTCATTCTTTGATAGTGAAACAGTAAGTTATTACGAATCATCAAAATTGCGGATTACAGATTATCAACTTTCAAATATTCTTTGACGACTGAAAACAACGTGTAAAGTGGAATGGATTTAAATTTACCAATAACTTTCTAGTATTGTTTACGTTAATATCATATGTCTAACAAAGCTGCGTGAAGTAAATGGTGGAAACTTGTAGAGAAGGAATGTGCAGTAGCCCAGCAGTTGCATTCCCAAAACGAGAGAATACAGCTGCCAATGCTGCGACAACAGCATTGAATAACTTTGAGCATCACTCGCCGTATTGTTTTACTCTCTCACTAGATTTGCACACGTGCAGAACGTCCTTTCTCATAACCAGTGAGTCGGGTCCACCGCCCGCTTATTGCCAACTTGAACCTCCAATTCTCTCCCTAAAGTGGGGAGCCTATGACTTTTGTCCTTGCATGGCGTTTATTGTTGGGTAAACTTTTATATGCTTCCGAAAATATCGTCAAACCTTTCCATATGTTTTCTTTCTGTCGTCGGCTTATTTTACTGCAGTTGGTCGAGATTTCAGTGACCGTAGCGACTAGCGGCGAGCTTCATTCAAGAACTCCCCAAACATGGGGTTTTTCCAGAAAAGTGGCCATCAGGCAAATTGCCCCCGCACGTTTTACCCAGGCTTAGTTGTAAAAGAGTGTATGCCTCTACAGGGGGTTGGAGCATCGACACCCTGGCGGTAGGCTTTTGCAAGAAGAGCGAGAAATATAGTAGTTTTGCTCTAGCCATCGTTGAGACGAACGTGATTCACTTCTTTTTCCTCTCGCGGATCGGAGATTTATTTCACATCTGTGCGATACTAGTAAGAGCCGTGTTCAGTTGTGTAGACATCGAGCGGCAGTCATTTACTGAAGATGGCATCTGGGCGACTCCGTTCACCTAAGGAGATTCTTGCCGCTTTACGGGAGCAGGAAGAAAATGAATCTAATGGAGAACCAGAGACCTCGATTCAAGAACCTCGCAGTTCATCATCCTTGAGTGAGAGTGAAGAATCTGAAATCCTGGACACCGATGATGAATCAGAGAGTGACTCTAGTATTTGCAGCACTGACCCTCTCACGTAAGTTACTTCTGTACTTTTTTCCCTGTTTGTTTGTGTGCGTACGCACGTACGTGGGTATTTGTATGTGAATTTATACATAAATATATGTCTACGTGAGTACTTAGTGAAAACGTTCAAATTAATTTAATTTATTTGCTGTTTTTCTGCTAGATTTTTATTTTGTAATGTTTTCACTGGGAGATATAATGGACGTAACATGTGTTGGAAATATTCCACTCGCTCGGCGACCAGAAGATGCCAGTTCATGTGTTTTTTTAATATTTTGGATCTGGCATCTGTAAATAGTTGGGTATTATTTAAAGAAGTGACGAATAGTAAGATTGGTAGGAAAAAATTTATTGAAAGATTAGTAGAAGAAGTATTGGGAATTCCGATGGAGGAAGGGCCTTCAACATCCCACGACACTATCACTAGAGCCCTTATGAAAGGAAAGAATATGAAAAGGAAACATTGCCAGATATCAAAAAACTGCAAAAACAAGTCTGCTAATGTATGTCCTCAATGTAAAAGAAGTGTTTGTGGGAAATGCTCCGATAAAATAACCATATGTTATATCTTGTGCCAAGAAGTGATTTGTATTTTCATTATTATATGAATAAAATTTTGTTTATGTGATTTTTGTGGTTATTATTGTTTAAAAACCGTTTATAATATATTAATCTACCTGTAGTACAATTTTCAGACGCATGTATTTATTTTTAAACGTATATCACTTAAGCATAATCACTTGTGCAGAAGGATAAATAAAAATTTTTAGTGCATCAACAATTAATGCAGAATGCAAAAAGTTGTGAAATATATTTAGATATAACCTTAATAATTGTACTTAATGAAAAATTAAAGCGCCGGGAGAAAAAGTGGCTTTTTTATTCCAAGAATATTTTATGGGTCAAAATGACCCCTACCGTCCTTCTAGGTAGTGCGAAACTCCCGTCCTCCTAGTGTTAATATAAAAATTGCCATAACGCCAATGGCAAAGAGAATGAAAGAAGAAGATCCTAGAGACACGTGATGCACGTTTATGCCTTTTTTTAACGGCGATACTCCGTTCTGTGAGTTTCTTTGGCTGTCAAGCAAACTCCGAGTTTATGCCAAATTTTATGAGCTGTAAATTTTAAAGCGAATATATATGCGTGTTAGTTCCTGAGTAACGCAAAATAATAACAGAAACTTTGGGAAGCCAAATAATGTAATATTTATGTATTTAACTGTTGACATTATTAAAATAATAAGAACTTAGACAAAGGTATTGAAGAATTGACTTCGTAGATATCCTCTTATCGTCAGTGTGCATTCGTTTGTATTTATCCTAAGTGAATGATCAATGATAGTCAAGTGAATGATATGGCATTTGCATGAGAAGCTATTCCACTCATTCTCGGCCATTACTTTAAGATTTTCTGTTTTTAGATCCCGAGTAATATTGGTTATCCATCAGAAAAATAGCATCCCCTCTGACGTATGCCGACAGAATCATTGATGTATCTCAAAAAAATTCTCTTTACTATCAAAATTGATCTTGCAGATTCTGCCCGATGGTCCTAAACTTAAAGAGGCCCTACCCTGTTGAACCCCTGCGATCTTCACGTTAAAGCACCCCAAAGCTTTAACTACATTTATATTTTTCTGTTGATAGCGCTTATATTCCGTATATATTTAGTACCCATTTAAATTATTTAATGGTGATTGTACTTATCTTCTTTAATGTACTCTCTCGATGTGTCTTCGCACTTTATATTAACATTTAGAAATATTTAGAAATAAAGTATAAATACCCGCGAGAGAGTGCGATGGACGTGTACTAAAAATAAAATTTGCATTATGTTATACGATAATGGTATGTAACGTAAGTTTTCCCATCCTCACTATGGTTTTTGGTAAATTAACATCTTATGCTATCGTCTTTTCATTCATGATTCACTGAATTCACGTTAACATAGAATATTTCTGGAATTTTTTGGGAAATGCTATTCACCTACTTTAGTGGTGTATTTTCCTGAGTTACAGAAATCCCCGGCCCAAGGCTTGCTTATCCTCTAATTATTTCATTTTGCATTCCGAATACAGTTGATGCATAAAATCTCTCTAAATGGGTTGAAATTATTTTCCCATATGGTTATATTTGTGAAGGAGAACTGGAAATCGACTGATAGCTCAAGTTTAATGCTTTCATTATGGAAAGAACTGAAAGTAAACTCGTGGTTAAGTTTTCCGCACGACTTCTTAATAGCTGCGCGGCGTATGCTCGCCCATGGTTACGCTTCGTCTGCTATTTTTATCGTTTAGATTTCATATGCGCCGCACCACAACTTTAAATTTGTCCTTTCGGTACGGAAAATTAAGTATTATCGCTGTGTTTACCATGAAGCTAAATGGCTGAATTAAAACTTTTAATACGGGCACGATAAATTGTTTAGGAGCTTTGTTCTTTATAATGTCGAATTAAATCAGTTTGGTAGGTCATCTTTGTAAATACGTTTCTAACGCCATGATCAGGGAATCCTTTCAGTCAGGCACAGTTCAGGCGCTCGTCCAATATATTTTAAAGTCACCCCAACAACTTCTCTCAGCTCTTTCTTATACTGAATAACTTTTCAATATTATGTATAATATTGTTTAATTTTTAATAATTTTTTTCTTAGTAACATTTTCATCCCTTTTTATGCAGTTAATATTATCAATTATTTTGAACACCATTGTGGTTCATCGTACATAATTTTTTAATGATAAAATTGAAAATCACATTTGCAAATGATAGTTTTTTTATGATGATTGTGTTACTCAAGAGATCTTTGTAACTTTAAATGCGCTAACTCAAAACCATTATTATACAGTTAAATGATGTAATATTATAAAATTATAATTCATCATTATGCAATTATATAATTATACAATTACTATTTAGGTATTCGCGGCACAGTTATAGATTTTAAAATATTAATAAGTTATTTATCTGAAATCTTTTCTATCTTTTATTAGAGAAAGATTACGAGCGACATCATTTTGAAAATGTTTCACCCAAAATTGTTGCATATTATCTTTCCTGAATCTGCTTTGAAATTACTATATTCATAGTCCGTACGTGTAACAATTTCTTACTTAAATACAGTGGTAATATGCGTATACCGTAGGTCATAGCTTCAGAACTCTCAGAAATGTTCTCAAGATCTTTGTATAAAGAACGGTTTTTAGCTTCCCTCTGACAAAATAACTTATGCTGTAAGGATCTTAAAAATGAGGGAATATTTATAGATGTTACCCTATTATTATTATTTAAATTCTTTCACATAGCCTAAAAACCAGGTGGCCAGGTCATATAAGTTAAATACATTCGAAGGAAAATTGCACTATTACTCATATAAAATATACGCTAATATCGTTGCAAATCCCATTCGTAACTCTAAAAGTTAGCTTTATGACCACAATAACCTCAGTCTCTTGAAGTATCAAGTGATTCGGAAACATATTCTAGTTTCTAAAGATTTCTAACTTTAAAGGTTTGTTAGGTTTAAAGACACATCACGCAATGAATTATCGTCATTTTTTTCCATCACACGTAGGCTTTCCCTCAAAATTCTCCTGAGATATTCATCTTTTAAAACGAACGGAAGTTACATGCGATCAATGGGTCAAGTTTTTACTGACGAAATTTTTGTGAATCGATATTACTCTGAACCCCAAAACTAATGGATTTGAACATCCTTGCGGGAAATGGAATCTTCTGGTTCTTCTAGTTCCTGGCGAATGCTCCAGTCTATAGTTTCTTAATGGTAACATGGTACTTGAAAAAGATTTTGCGGTGCCAGAAGAACAGGTTAACGATCGTTCCAGTTAAAAATACTAAGAAGTCAAGGAAATAATAAATAATTCGATTAAGGTAAATTGACAACAAGTGAAGATAGAGCGGCTTAATATGAAAGTGATCCTTTCACAACCGGGTGCTCTAAAAGTTTAATTAATATAGAACGTCTTGGAAAAGGCGCAGAAATAATTTCCTTCCAGTCACACTCGCCTCGCGGAAGGTTGAGGATCCCTTTTCTAGCCAATGCCAAGAAAATTCCATTTGTTTATGGATTTTTAACGTCATGTAAGACTTTTTTCAATTTCCTTTTATCTCTTGGCTTTAATCTGGCGCGCGATACATCGTAGAGAGTCTCAAGGAAAGGTAGGGTAAACAGTTTCCGAAAGGGAAAGCAATTGAAAATTGAAAGGGCATGATAAAAATAAGGATATTTCACAATCCTCTAAATTGTTATCGACGGATTACTCTCATACTTAGACTGAGATGGAGGAACATGGATTTAAAATGTAGCGAAGATGGGAAGAAATTTGAAATGACAAAAAATTGAGCTTATAAAACTTTTCAAATGGAATTAACTTCTGCTTTATAACTACTTTAATACGTGACAATTACTCATATATGCATATTGCTAAGGCTTGCAAGCAGCTGATCTCTCTTCAAGCCTTCAAACACAACCGGATGCTCTGCTCCAGAAATGAGTCCGACTTATAAATAAAATTACGGCGTTTTTCAGCCTCCTTCGAAACATCTCACGTAACAGTTGACCATGTGTCAGGAGATGGTTCTTAAAATTCTCAATTTCCTCGGTGTGATTGGTCCAGCGGACATTTTATGAATCAAAATACGAGCCAAGCTGTAGGCAGTTATTTTTTATCTACAATGCTCTCGCACCTGTCTGCGCTAATATCTATATCAAGCGACATAAGCTCTGGAAATATCAAGCGGTTGTCGATTCGATATGCGATACATGCAAAATTTTCGGAGAAATCCAAAAAGAGGTTTTTAAAACCTTTAACGGATAGCTGGACTGAATATAGCGTCAAAGGAAGAGAATTTGGTTTCAAAATGTAATATAAGTGGTAGGATTAGAACTGTATTGAATACGTAATAATTTAATAATAATAATTTCGTAATACGCGTTAATATACGTAATAATTTAATAATAATAATTTCGTAATACGCGTTAATATATTTCTTCGTTTGATACTTTTGGTTTGGACCAGCAATCTGATGTAATTATCAAAATTAATAACTTAGAAGTTTTCGATGACGGAGAAAATATGTCCGTTAAATTCTTATAATTGCGTTTCAAGTCGTCATTTATTATTAAATTAGGAGAATTAAGTAGTGACTGACTGACTTTTGGTGGTACGTCATAATTAACCTAATAATTACGCTAAGAAATATGCATTGTCCAGAGGTATATACCAGTATTGTAATTTTCCACATTAAATAATAACATTTTATTCGATGTCTGATATATGTAAACACGAAAGTTTTATTTGTTAAACACTAAGTTTCTGAGAAGAAACTTTAAAAGGAAGAAAAAATGAGAAGGAAACATGAAAGCTAACAGACATTTCCTCGATTTTTGAATAATATAATTTATTTTGATTGTAGAGACTTTGTTTTAATGTCTTATTATAGCGAGATTTTTCGATTCCGGGACTCAAAGCGTAGCCATTTCAAGGATTAAATGTGGGACGATATTTTTAATCTAAGACCAAGTTCATCATTCACTGTACTCTAAAAATCATCGAAAATTTTAGAAAACGAATTATATGTATGTACATAATTTGGGGACGATTGTCGTTCATAAATTGTTTTTCAAACCATAATGTATCTGAATCAAGTATCAGGTAGAAGCCAAAGCGTATATGATGGCAATTTTGACGAAACAACTCAACTACGCTGAAAACGTGTTTGCAGTTTTCCAATTACTAACGGTATCAGCCGTTATAGGAATTTAAGTAACGCATATACATCGTATGCGTTAATTTCTTCAATTTTTATTCTGTCCGTATATTCATTATTACGGAGACAACTTTTGAGTATTTTTGGTGCAGGAGTGCAACTTTTACATATTTAATAGTTTCACATTACGCATTCGGTATTTATTGGATTTATACAAAGCTCGTGCTTTAAAACTTACTGTAGCTCTTACTCAAACGTAACGCTGAAAATTAATTGCGGTCCTTATACCAGACACGGTATTTAAATTGGATGAATTTTTCCGATTTTTTTGGTGGATGTCTCCGCAACATTTACCGACCGATTAATTTGTATAATGGATATCAACGATCGATAACATTCCATTAATGGAATATCCTCGCTTTTTTATTCTTTCGTTTAACTCGCGTCCAAATTGGTTGAGCGGTGAAAACTCCACCAATCCCAGCTCAAAGTGCTTTTGTAAGAGATTCGAATAAAAAGCCCTTGCAATATCCATGACAGATGAGTTAGGAAGGTAATCGTGGGTAGGACACAGATAAATCTGAGGTTTGATTAGGTTTAGGCAAAAAATTCTATGGAAAATTTTGCGGTTAGATTTAGGAATTAGGTTAATTCAGCCAAAATACTCTATCTAAAATCTGTTGCGTTCAACAAAGTTGAATATTCAAACTTTATTTATCTTTCTAACTTTTGATTGACGAATTCCCAGAACGTCTTTAGATGCGTCAAGAGAAGACGTTTTTTATCCGTGACAAGAAGAAAATATTCATCAAATCGGAAATAATGGCATAAGGCATTGATGTCCAAGCTTTTAGCTCAATGGACCTCGCGCTTCGCAGATCGCGTAATTTGCTGTCTTTACATGCAAAGAATGATCCGTAAAACCCATTATTAATGGATAATTACCATTGAGGTATTTGCTATTATGTCATGTCAATAATATTTAATAAGATATTCGTTTAAAAATTTGACAAAAAGTTAAAATAATGAAATCTTTCACTTCAAGGGTAATTTAAAATAAAATATTAATTTTTCCACGTAAACTTTTAAGCTCTAGGATGGATAAATTATGCGAAACGTTCTGGAAATAATTAGCTATTCGGCGACTTGAAATTGGTGGAATAGCCTCACCACTCTATTACTTACTCATAATGATTGTAAGTAAGTAATAGAGTACAATCAATCTTGAAGATTGTATGTAGCATTATTTTTTCTTTCTTTAAACATCAACTCTGCACGATGAAAAATGTCATTTTGCTTAAATTCATAACTTCGGTAGAAATATTAGTCTTAGAATCTTCCTTTAACTGTTACTCTCAGATTAATGGTAAAATTATTGCAGAATTGTCGGTTCGGTGAATGTCTTAGCAAATCAGGATTACAATCCGGGAAAGGAAATTGGTAGAATCAAAAGTACAACTCCGATTTTTATAGGCAAAAAAGCAGTACATAGAATGGACAACATATTTATATCGACAACCTTGGAAACTAGAAATAAATTTACACGTGTTTATTACAGGAATTGAAATCCCTACAAGTAACCAATTTTTGAACTTATGAAAGTTTATATTCACGAGGCTTAAGTTAATAATGATAATGATAATCGTTTACTTAATTTGGAGAATATAAGTACTCTACAATTTATCTGGTAACGACTAGCACAAATAACGATGCCTTGTCAAGGTAGGCTGGCACGCTAACCACTACGCTACCGAGGCCGGTGTTAATATGGAGGATTCAAAAATGTATTGCTTTCCATCTTTTATCGAGTAGCATTCCTTGAAATAACCTCATGCACATCGGAGTCCTTAATTATTTAAGTATGATAAAAATCAATATGGGTGATTTTTTTTCACTTTCATTACTCCACAAGCACTGCTGAAAATTCCCTTTGGATTTTTAAGCTTTAAGTAATCACATTTAACGCAGTAATTTTACAATTTGCCGATGATTTGTTTTTTGATATTTATAATTTTTCACGCTTAACCTTCCAATTTATGCAATCGATGCGATCTACCTTAGATGGTGGAACGCTATGGAGAAAGAAATAAAAATATGAAAAAAATACAAAAAATATACTAACTAAAAACACTGCACTTCTATAGAAATGGAAAATACAAAGTATTTGTATTTCTTTCTCCCGATTTATGGGTAAATTTAATTATGCTCTGATTAATGCACGATTTCTAAATATTAATTCTGTTTACTTCTTCATTTCTTTTATGTTCTTGGCGACCTCTTGGGGCCGACGGTACAGCCGAACTGCCGGAGAGCGTAGAGGGAGCAACGAGGAGTACACAGCAGGGAACAACACTGCCTGCCAAAGCACCCAGTATGTGCTGCACCCCCGCCTCTTTTCTCTCCTTCTTAATACTTAAAATTGAATATGCCACACCCTCTTTCCTCTCCTCACATAATTAGTTCGCTATTCTATAATTCTAACCGGCAGCATTCTATCTATATTCTTAAATGACCAAAAGCTAGAAAAGCAGATCTTAAACGAAACGCTAACGCGAATAATGCTTGCAGAAACTGTAATCAACGACCTAAATTACTTTCGCGCGGATAAACTAAAATTAAATGCGCGAATTAAAAGGACGGCAATGGTACTCCTCTTTTTATCCCAAACATCCGTAAACTGTAAATTGTGAAAAAAGATTTACGCCCGTTACCTAAAATTACGAAACATTTTAATTATTATCTTTAATTACTTTGCGCTTAACTTTTGTGTTTCATTTTCAGTTACAAGTGAATTAACGAGAAAGGGTTCTGATCCATCCAAAATATTTCAAAAAATGTCTTCCTCCTAACTCAAAAACACATTTATTATTCTAATTGTCGATTAATTTAATAATCCGCTAATTTTAAAATTAAAAATCCTTTTTATAACGCTATTTTAAAATAGTATAATTTTGTTAACCATAATTATATTATTTTCAGGATTAACTATCAAAAAAATTGTTGTGAATTTCGCTTTAACTTCATTAGCTTAGTCATAACCCCGTTTCCTCACAGTCAGTATATTCCGTTTTTACTAAAGATCCTCTTTACCAAGCCAAATTGACGATTGAACTTCAAATCTCAAAATTATAGGTAATGGTATTTGAAAATGGGTTGAATAAGTCGGGAGCTTAATGAAACGAATGTAGGTGACTTGGCGCAATAATTCATGCACCAAGGAAAACGGGCATGTGAAAATCATCAAAAACGGGACTCGAACCCGGATTTTCATCTGCCGGGCGGCTGCTCTAAACGTTGTGTCATCTCGCCCTCCCTTTTAGCGGAAGCATAATAGTTTAGTTCTTTTGGCGGTTAAAAGAATAATTTCCATTTCTCAAGAATATTTTGTGCAATGAAATGAGTTAAACATTTTTACTGCGCGGAATGTCAGTTATTTAACTATCTATTTCCTCGAAGTTACCAGGATAGATTTAATATTCCTGTTGGTGTGTAATTTAGAAACGTTTTTTTTAACTAGCATTCATGTAATTTGTTTGTGCTTAGTAATTAGACGGCACAATTAGAGAACATATCGACAGATGCTCAGAATGTTTATTGCACGACTGGTTTCTCGAAGCACCTTCAAAAAATAATCGAATGGCATGATGTTACATCCTAAAACTATGGTAATTCATTGAATATTTAATATGCACGTATGAATTACCGTTCATTTTGTAATCTAAGTAGTTTAATACTTTTGAATATTCACTTTGTCATTTTCGAAAGGCATGTTCCAAGAATCCCAAGACGACCAATCGAAGTTTTGAAATTAGAAGTGTGGCTTATGCAAGAAATTTTTATAGATAATGCTATCCAAACAGTGTCAAAACTCAGTTTAGCGATCGGGAAAATTCCCTTTCAATTGTTTGGAGTCTCAAATAAGTTACTGTGGGTGCTTTAAATACGTTTCTAAATGTAAACAAATTACGTAGCTCCATTACACCTTTGGCATTGCGAGTTCAACTGCTGGAAAATTTGCTATGGTTGGGTGTCCGCCAACCTGAAAATCGGTAAAACTTGGAAAATTCGGGGAATTTGGCGGATAACCTTGAAATATCTATGTTTTATACATTTTAATAAGGGTCGTTTCATGGCTCTTGTTTTAGTGTGCATATTAATTCAGCAAACAAACGGAGAGGAAGATGCATTTCGATGACGATTTTGTTGTGACCAATTTAAACCTTATGAGACGTTGCCGTTCTTTTTCCTCTACGGGATCCTTTTTTCTTTATAGCGGATATACTTTGGGAAGTATTTTCATAAACCATTATCATTTGGTTAATAAAAGGTTTTAGAACTTCATATAGAGAAATGTTTCAGACGAGGTTTATGTATGAGAAATGCGGAATGTTTTCGTGGGTATATGATGTAAATAAATGAGACAATAATGTGTTTTTGTGTGGTATTCCCTTGAAAGATTATTTACAAAGGATATCGTTCCAATTAGAGCAAGAGTTCTCCGTCTGCACTGCACTATTATCCATTCGAGTCTGTCCACGACTTGAAAACACGGTATCTGATTTAGGATCTTTTTTCGACCTATTTTCATCGTTTCCCTTGTAGACGGTCCACCATTATTGATGCTTTCTTTTTTTGAATCAATCTTCTCCTACCTTCCTTAGTTAGATTTTGATGACCTCTTGGCGTTTTAGACCTGTAGGTTATTTTGGTAGAATTTTCATCAACACAAGTATGTTAAGTTAATTTTCATCTAATTTGTCCAATTCATGTACTGTTTTCTGATACTCAAACAATACCATGATGATGTACTAACTGTTCTTTGCCATTTATGTAACCTTGAGAGCCTAATCAGATGACCAAAATTTGGCCAAAATGGTACTTATTTGCGTTTGTGGGACACTTCGGAAAACTGAAAAATATTCCCCGGGAAAACTCAGTGTTCCTTAATGGCTTGATAGTGGGCAACCTATATAGGCATAAATGTAATAAAAGCAACATCTCACTCGTTGAAATTTGACAGCATCGCTGGTACTCATTAAAAATCCAAAGATCCCAAAGAAAAAATAACAAAGTAGAAGTATTGGAGTTTTAATGCACCTTTGCAGGGGAGACGATTGGAATAATTAAACTGCTGCAATGATGAAATTAACTTCTTTTCGACCATCGGGAATGGACAGTGAGAAACACTTGGCTTCAATTCGGGGCAATTTCCGAGAAACCTTCCGTGTGATTCCTGAGAAATGGTCGAGCGGCTCCTCTAACTTAAATTAAACCTGTGGTATAAATAATTTTCGAGATAAACTTAAAACCTTAGGGTTGTAAATGTACATAAGGCTTTACTTAGAAAAAAGAACCACAAAAATATTTCGAGTGAAGTACAGAGCGCATATATTCGATTGAATGGAAGGAATAGAGCAAGAAGACCTTAACTACCTTCAAAGATATGAGATTTGATCTGGAAGTAGGAGGAGTACCTCAGGATGTAAAGTAGTATGAGTTCGCGTTGAGAGGCAGATCTCCCTTTGTGATTTCTTGGGGAAATCGAGGAAATATAAATTAAAAAACGTTTCTATAAGTTTCATAGGAAAACTGCTGGAAGATATTGCTAATATTTTGTCATATCCATTCGAAAAAGTAATAAGGGAACAGTTGAGGCATATTTATGATTTTAAGAGTATTTTTCCCCGCATTTTCTCACTAAAATATCACATATATTGATTTAGTAGAAATCCACGGGGATGACACTTAAGTCCAAGAACCTTAATTTGCATTACGGGAAAGACTAGAGTAAATCCATAATTTGTGCGATATCATTGAAGTTGTTTTCCATTTGATATTCACTAAAAGTCATGGGGATATAGGCCCACATACTTATCTCACTTGCTTTCCTTAAGCATCATCCAACTTCTTTCCACAAAATTCCTTTAATGCTCTCCATACTTCTGTAGCATATACTTAATCTACTCTTGGGTGATGGGCAACCCCTGTCACGCCGTTGAATTGTTCCTAGCCCGCGAAACAAGTCCTCGCCGAATTTATTTTCTATTTTTAGGGTAAAAATCTGTCATATATTTTAAAATTCAGCCAGCTTTACATACTTTAAATAATTACTCATAAATCAAATATGAAAATATCAAATAATATGTGGTAATAATAATTAAAAGTGTTTAATTGGAACGTGGAAAAATTGTGAGAGGTTTAGGATGCATTCTCAAAAAGGTTGCCCACCCATGCTCAAATTCCCTCTAGTGGCGACTTCCATTTGTTTTTCTATTTAGTGCTCTTTAGATTTTCTAAATCGTAATTTCCGTCGTGACTTTTCTGACTGAGTAGTTTTTTCTCTGTTTGAATGTCTTTTATTAAAGTAACCGAGCATTTAGTTTAGCATTGATTTGGTTTAGGATAAATAGATTCTTCATTGCGTTAGTCTCTGGGACTGAAGTGGCGAACCTCTGACACGCGCGCCAAAATAAGGGCAATTAGTTACGAGTTACGAATTTCACGCGTAGGTCCCATCGAGAACTATACACGGGACCGCTTTCACCAGTCGAACGCCTTGCCTACTTGGCTATCCGGGAGCGCAACAACGATAATTGACGCAATGATTATTTTCGTCAGTTACAACTTTCTAATTCCATTTTGGACGTAATAAAACAGATTATATCAACATTTCACTCCATAGTTTGGCAAAACATTTAAACGCAAGTTCTTTACTTTTATCAAATACGACACTCTTGTCGCAAAAGGCACAGCTCTTGGGAAAGATCCCGTAGAAGTAAATCGAAGAGCGGTTTTAAGGGTCGTAATAAGGTTTTGGGCGAACTAAACGGCATAACCTATAGAAAGAAAATATTACTTATAGGGAATAGTTCGTTATTGTTAGGCAGGATGGTAATATCTGTAAGGCTCTTATCATTTTCTTTCAATCTTACCGGTTCATTTAAAGGTTTCGTGAATGAATGAGACCTAATCGCCCGAGGAAGCTTAGTTAAGTATTTCCGCCAATTTCAGCTGAAAATCTTTGTCGAGAGATTTTTCAAACCTCATAATTCTTCCATTGTTTTTCCCAAAAATGAAAAACAGTTTCATTTAAATTAGTCTGCCTATGCGGTATTCGATGTGAATTGTATTCTGAGGAAATAATTTTTTGAAAGGAATGAATTGGTTTCAAAGTAATTTTTTCGAAGAGTCAATGTTATCTGTTTTGGAGAGGTTGTATCAAACCAATTATTATTGATTTTAGACTCTAAAAATATTTAAACTTTATCAAAATCGATTACTAGCGCAACGATTTGTAGATGCCTTCAGCGCAACATGTAATAGAGGATAAAATAGTTAAAGATGATGGTTATTTGAGAATTTAATCAAGTAGCTGAACATTAATTTCTGAAAGTGGTTAATGCGCCAAATCGACTCTCGTAATGTGAAGGAAAACCTTCTCTGCTAAGTCATTTACTATTTAAGGGGAATATTTTCCTTTTGGCATTACGGTTAATTAGCATATTATCGAATGGCTTCGATTTCACAAATTAGTTGGTTTGTGCGACCATGCAAAAATTCACGCTATCAAAGAGTAGGTACTCTTCTGTCAGTTTTTGCGACCCATCCCTAAACTCAAGCTTTCATATTTTGCCATCGAGGTGTCCATTAGTTTTGAATTTCTGCTAATTGGAGTCTCCTCCTTCCGTTCAATATTCATTAGTTTTTCGTGTATCCGTCAGCGATCAGGCAGTTAGCCAGCAGCGACCCACTTCCCAGCGCTCCTCTCAGAACGCCGATATTTCCGAGTGTATTTTTTATCGATGGGAACTTTATATCGACAGCTACCTTTTTAAATAAGGTGAATAATCGGACGATGAGATGGGATCCTCCTATTTTGCCTTCGTCTTGTTTTCTTAGCATTGATGGTGATGGATCAGTCGTAATAGTAATGTTAACTTGTCCATCTCCTTTCTAAAACTCAGATTTCCGTACTGGTTTTGACAGTCTTCGTTCTGCATTAACCTATTTATCGATTTATTAATTCCAGAAAAATTCGAATAATAAGCCTCCGGCCATTATTAGCATAATGTTTGGTTCATTCTGTATTCAAACAGCGTCATATGTTCCGATATTATCTTTCATTATCCGCTATTACCTTTAATTTTTACAACTTGAGCAAAATATAAGTGTCCTCTATAGAAGATATACTTCGGCTGAAATGATATATTCGTAGGCATTTGGTTTTATCGCTGGCATTTAAGAAAATAATTTTTTACATTTCAATAATTTTAAGTGCGTGATTAAATTCAAATCACAAGGAAAGCGATGAACGTCAAACATTTGGCTTTGAAATGACTTCAACCGTGGCTGAAATATGCGAAACTGGATCTTCAATGTTGCGAGTATTTGTTGAATAAAACACTTTTAAACCAATAAAGAGGTAAATAACCTTTACTAATTAAAAATGTATGCTTTACATAGTCCCTACATCTTTTTGTTGCTTTAAAACTGTATTCCACTCAGCAAATCAGCTCAGCTCAGATAAAAGTTCTTTCTTTAGAGATTTTCATTTTTCCAGTAAGGATTATTTAAAACAGCTTAACACAACTCGAATTGGTTATGACAACTATTTATTAACTTTCTCAACACCGAAATAATTACGTATTTTTGTGCATTCCCGAGTTACTTTTAGGGAACGCAGAATTTATCATCACTTGATGTAGCATTTCTAAGGGGACGAATCGTCTTATCACTTAAAAGTACAAAATGACAAAATGAAATTGGAAATAAATTATGTCCACCAGTTTTGACGAGTCTGGTACTTGTCCTTAAGCAGTGGTACTCACAGATCAAAAGGGAGTCCAGAATCATCAAAAGTCGAACGAAATATTAAACCGTTATTTCTTCGTACTAAATTTTCCCATAAGCTGAAGCATTTTTTGAAGTAATTTCAAAATATTTTGATAAATGAGTAAATATTTGTCGTCTCTTCTTCGGAAACTAGCCACCAATATAGCCACCAACCTCTTGTGTTCCACCACACATAGTGGTGGAAGAGTGCCTGAGATATGTCACGTGAATTCTACCATGTTTACATTTACAAAGGAGAATCCCAATAAAAATTCGGCCACATTTTTAAACTTCTATTTAATTTACGGTTCGTAGTGAATACAATGAAGAAATGGTTGGAGTGGCGTTGAGAGAGTTGGAAATATTTCGAGAATTCTACAGAAACTTGGTCGCAGGGGGATAGAATTAGAAAATAAATGTTTTCCTCTTTCGACTCCTAATACCCCGTGTCATTTTAATTGGATCGAACGATCAGAAAATCATTAGGAATGGATTTATAATTACGAAATCAAAAGCATACGTTTTTAGTTGTATACTTTATAAACCGTTGAAAGGAACTAGTATATTCACATTTTGTTGTATTTTTGCTCAATCATCTGATAATGTAAGTAAGCCTATGATTTTCTTTTATATGTCCATCGATGAATTCATTATGAATTATGGACTAACTTGGAATGAAGAGAACTTCCGGAAGGACCAAAATCTAACATTACGGCTTTCCTGCGAATAAATTACCCCAAAATTATCGGCTGAGGTACCTCATTCAAGCATTAACAGAAATGGAAGATAGTCAGTTTTATGCTGAAAATTAGAGTGATGAGAGTTTCTTAAGGGCTTATGTATAATAATGTATAAGTGCAGTGACCTCCAAAAATATGGAACGGGTTTGCTCCCGTTTTCACGGTTATATTGTGTTTTTTTTCAGATCCAAATAATTGCATTCTGGGTCAAAAGAGAATTGACCTGGGCATCGGTCACTTATTAGGATTAAACTACTGTGAGGTGCCATTATGTGCTCAACTTATTGGGATACAAAAAAATTCTATCTCTCTCTATAAGAGGAATCAAACAATTACTTAACTTCGTTTAAATGTTGTTCCTGCACACTTCAAAATGTATTTCACTGTCACAGGATAGAAAATATTTCTATCCCGTGATCTTACGCAGCCGTTGGTACAGAGCTCACAATCTAGCGTTTCCCCAGGCCCACCCGCCTGCAATAAAACGGTCGGTCGCTTTCTTTCTCTCATCTAATAAGTGTTTCTGAGCAAAGACCAACCGTGCATGTTTGTGCGCATCTGTGAGAATCTCCTTCACAGCCGAGCGTCTGGCTTCAAGCTCAGAGACTCGGAGCCTCCGCCATACTGTTTGGGGACTTAAGGAAAGCCCAACAGCACACCTTGCCTCCTCAGCTGTTGAAAGAGGATTCTGTGTAACATAATCGGCAATACGAGTATTCTCTTCTTCAGTCGTCACCTTGGGCCTTCCAGAGCCCACCTTCCGGTCGACGCATTGGGATTCCTCCCATTTCTCTTTTAAATTTGGTATTGTATAGAGTGGGAGAAATCAAATACCTGCGCAATTTCGCTAACTACCATATTTGCCGCAAACATTCCTGCCACTTACGACGCCTAGGAGTCATTTCAGGCATTGCAAAGATACATGCACAATCAGAGTGACCTCAAAAAAGTGACACTGAAATTATCGATTTTTTTTGGTACGGAAGATGTTGGAGGCAGAGCTCCATTCCTATTCCTCCAATAAAAATCATGGGATAGTGCCCCCATACAAATTTTGCGTGTTATTATTTGTTATCGGACTTCTCAAGGAAATCCAAAAGATCTGCTATTTAAAGTAATCCGCTCATTCAATTAAATATAACCTGCACCCATTCCTTCAGGAGTTCAAAGCGGCGTCTTTCCAGTTTTTGGTGCATTCCTTTCAGATCAAAATCGCTCTATTGGCTGCTATTCAGGAGATGCATGTCAAAGGACAAAGTGGATGGAAGATTTGCATAGCGGACCTTCTAGTGCTTTTCTGCCATTCATTTGAGCCTTTCCTCTCCTTTATCTAATGTCCCATCAGTCACTGTAGGAGGCAAGGGGAAGGCCATCATTGGGCGAACTTCGAAAGGATTATCGCGGAGGTCACAGAAGGCGCAGTTAAGAAAAGGACGCGTAAGAAGGCGTAATGTGTCGAGAAAAATGTGTTAATTAGCCAGTATCAAACTTTTCTGGAAAAATTTCCAAGTATTCCTCGGCGACTTTGATGTCCGCGATATTGGCACCTTGGCTGGAAATCGCTGATATGTCCTTCCTCCAACAGATGCACAGCAAATTTGAATCAAAATAAACATCAAACCTATTAATAAGCTACCTGATTGGTATTCACAATACTATCTAGGAAAAAGAGAATAGTAATAGCTATCCGTTCTAGCTATAATCTCGCGAAATCTTTTTGTCTTCTGGTCTCGGAAATGGCGCTCGCTGAGAACGGGTATCACGATGTCGCGTATGTCATCTTGCAAATCAGTACTTTAAAATTTCTGGAATAAATTGTGCCTATATTCGGTCCTTCTATCCTTAAGAGATTCCCAGTCGATGGTTTCGATTATATCTGATACGCTGCTATCGAAACTGTAATCTCCCTTAACGAAACGGGCTGCTCTGCGATGCACGCGCTCTACCATGTCCAAGACCAGACCCTAAATTTCAGGAATATATCTATCCTAAAGCCTTCGTCGGCTGCTTGCATTATGTCGTAATATAAACGCCTCTTGCGTTTCTTTCTTCCATTCATTTATTATAGTACGCAAATATGAACAAATTTACATCGCACTTGCTTCATACGAGGGCTAAAACTATAATCTATCTTATTCTTGCCATGTGTTAACATTTTGAGTCAAATTGAATAACTGTAGCGATCAAACGAAGTTAATTAAATCCTATTTAAATTCCAATTAAACCATATGTTGACATTACTTTAGAGTACTCATAATCGCCCATCCAGCTGAGTGCATTGTCAGAAAAAACATTGTAACGAGGTAAATTTTGCGAATATTTACATCGGACTAAATGAATTGAATCGTTAAAAGTTTAGTATATATATTACAGCAAAATGCATAAGCGTTGGAATGGGAGAAGATGGAAACTCTAGAAAAAAAGAGATGGAGCACCATACTTGTGCGTCCCTCAAGAAATACTATCTACAAAGCATCCGCGAAATGTGTAAATAAATAAATTCTCTGAGGTTAAATTTCAAAAAGTAATTTTTTATTTCTTTGTATTTCAGATTTTAAAATTATTAATCTATTAATATTGGAGGACTAATAAGTAAAGGGTTATCTAAATCTTAGTCTTAGGAACGGAAGATATTACGTCCGTCCTGATGTTGGTAACAATTGTGGTATAATTTCAATACATGACAGATGTGGAAATTAATTGAAGGGGAAGAATTTTGGGTTTCCTGATAACGAATAAAGAAAGTTTATTATTGAACTCATATCCGCAGGCTCTTTCTAAATATGAAGCCTTTCCAACAGATCTACCGTAAAGCGTCCTACCTCAAGTTCTTACTGCGGTCCTTTAAAAACCGACCGACCGCTTATTGGTGGGCCTGCGGCATTGCCAGATTGTGAGCTCTCTGAACATACGGATGTATAATATCATGGGGCAGAAATATATAGAGGCAAACCCGTTCGAATTTTTAGGGAGTCACTGTACATCTGAAAATATCCTTAATCGCTCTAAAGGAACAAAATGGCACTCTATTCATTCCGAGATTTATCATGAGAACATCCTCAATCGTTTTTCTGCTTACATATCTATTACAGTTCGGTAATAAAATATTCAACTGATAGATTGCTCGAAATAGTTTATCTCACTCGTAGAACATAAAATACCTACTCATTCATTTCAGATCCAGCTGTGGTTAGATGAATAAAGACGTAGAATCGTCTATAACGGCCGACCTTTTCCCATTTTGTCTACCCTAATGTCATTCTGTTCCGCGTGATTCCCGATAGCAACTAATTAAGGTAACTCTACTTCTTATATACGATTAAAATTGCGAGTTAATGACAGTGTTCTGGGGCTTTTACAGTCAGCCAGTTTCAGGTAGCCAGTTGGAGGGTCTGCCGTCCTAATCCGGACCCTTCCTCGCCTTCGGAACTCATTACTACCCATTACCGACACATCAGGTGGGTTATACTGTAAAAATAAAATTAGAGATTTAGAAAATAAGACAACAGGTTCAAAAATATATCTTTAAGCAGAGTTTTCCCCCTTTCATGGCCCTCAGCCATTTAAGACCAACCCAACCGCCAATGGACCTCTTGCTAAGCAACGTTGCCATGTATCACAGGCTTATTTCTAACGAAACCTTAATTTTCATACTAAATAAGACAAGTACATTTGGTAACTTCCACAGGTATATTTTTCAAAGGCAACTAGTTTCGTTGATGAATCGACATCATCAGGCACATAGGAAAAGGAAAAACAAGAATATATAGGGAGAGAGGAAGAGTCGGTATACAGGGAGAAGTCATATTAGATTTACTTAATTTTCATCGTAGAACGTCGATCAAAAGACACTGGTAGATCTTTTTGGACAAGTGATACGACGAAGATACCAAATTGTTGCCCATTTGAACTTTTAAGTCGCATACCACTTTTACATACATACTTTTAAGTCAGTTTTGTCTGGGTCCACCCCTGCTGCGGGGGTCGGGTCGCTGATGAGTTCCGAAGGGTCCGGATTAGGACGGCAGACCCTCCAACTGGCTACCTGAAACTGGCTAACTGTAAAAGCCCCGGAACCCTACCTTTAAGGGAAAAATTATAATGAATTTCTAAATATTCGTGGTTGGAAAGATAAAAAAGTGATTTGCTTCAGTGAATCGCAATGGAGGGGCTTATATTCAAAGAGTTTTGATGCACTTTTGCAGGGGAGACGGTAGGAATAATTAAGCTGCTTCAATGGTGAAATTAACTTCTTTTCGACCATCGAGGATGGACAGTGAGAAACACTTGGCTGAAATTGGGCGCAATTTCCGAGAAACCTTCCGTGTGATTCCTGAGAAATGGATGAGCGGCTCTTCTAACCAAAATTAAACCTGAGATAAAAATAATTTTCGAGATAAACTTAATACCTTGAGATTGTAAATAAATAGACTTCATATACATTTTGCGGCATAAAGGATGAAACTATGTCGCTCGTAGGATTTCGAATTCTGTACTTAGATGGAAAAAGAAACCACAAGAATATGTCGCGAGAAGTACAGAGCGTATATGTTCCATATAACAGAACGAAAACAGCAGGAAGACTTCAACTACCTTTTAAGGTATGAGATTTGATTAGAGAATAGAAAGAGATGCCATCACCCGAGAGTGTATTCAATTTAAGTTAACAAGAAGAAAACACATAATTTCAAATGCTTTATTGTCTGACTGAGAACGTAGTATAGCCAGTTATATTTCTAAAGGTTCTAGAACAAAATGTATTTTCATATACCTATCGTTTGAGGGTTTCATATCTACGAGGACAATACTTTTTCATAAAGTGGATCGAATGACTTACGGAAGGTATTTATTCCCACAACACAAGTATTTGGCGGAAAGTACCAAAGGATTGTAGTACAAAATCCATTGCTTCACACTCGATATTAAAAGAATTTTACCACAACACATAACATTGGAATGCACAGTAAGAAAAAATTTGGACGTACATCATCATCTTGCCGATTTTGGTTATGAAAAGAAACATCTACATTTACATAAATACTTACGAGTTACTTCTTTAGTTTATTATTATCGCGTATCGTTCGCGAAAAGAAAGAGTTCCTAGAACGACTTTTCCATGTATCTATTTCTCTTATTTTACGCTCATTGCCGGATCGGCCGATGTAGCAGGGGGGTCGCATAATACCATTTACGTCTTCCGCAAATGTACTTACTCTGAATTTAGCAAGCAGTCGCAGCCTAGCTTCTAATCTATTTTCTTTCAAGGATTCCCAACCTGCGTCTGAGAGCATTTGCGTAACGCTTGCATTTTTATCGTAGCAATTTTTAACAAATCGTTTCGCCTTGTGCTGCACTTTCTCGAGTTCGCGAGCATTCGTTTCATCCGCTAGGTCCCTTATACTCGTCGCATATTCCAGATGGGTCCTAACTAGCGTGAAATAGCATCGCTCTCTATCCTTTTCATCGCATATTTCTACAATATGTCTTACAAAAACCGAGCTTTTTGGTTGCTTTACCGCATATTTTTCGAATATGTTTGATCCAGTTTAAATTATTTGTAAGGTTGATTCCGAAATATTAAAGTGATTCGATTATATTTAAATTCGTTCCACTAATTTTGTACGGGTGGTTCTGACACAATTGTTTCCTTTCGAAGAAATTTACTACGCATTTATCTACAATAAGATCTAGTGGCCATTTTTGCACCACATTTGTATATGAGCTAAGTCGTTTGAGAGTGAAGCACTGTCTTCGTTACTTGATATTTCTCTATATATTACTGAATTATCTGCAAATATCCTCACATTGCTATCGATCTTATCGCTTAGGTCATTGATATAAATGAGGAAGAGTAGATGTCCGATTACGCTGCCTTGAGGTATGCCTGAAGTGACTCAGACTTTATCCGAACTAACGCCATCATGTACCACTTGCTGTTCTCTCCCGGAAAGGAAATCCATGATCCAGTCAATTCCTTCCTTATTAATACTTGCTAATTTTAATTTGTAAATTAATTTGTTGTGAGGAACCCCGTAGAAAGCTTTCTTGAAGTCAAGGAAAATAGCGTCCACTTGCTTTTTACTCTCAGCAGATTTTAAGATATCACTAATAGAGCTAGTTGAGTTTCGCATGATCGGTTCTTTCTAAATCTGTGTAGGTTCTTACTGAGGAAACAATTGGTATCTAAGAACTTCACAAGTGAGCTAACAACGACGTGCATTATTACTTTTCCGGAGAGCGAAGTTAATGAGATAGGTTTAGAATTTCCTATGTTTTCCTTTAGTCCGCTTTTATAAACAGGCATAAATTTGCTGACTACCAATCTATCGGGACTCCCTTCGTAAATGGACTTGGTGAATATAATTTTGAGATAAGGGGCGACGCTACCTGCCATTTCTTTCAATACTCTAGAATACTCTCTGGACCTAGCGATTTATTCGGCTTAATATCACGTACGAGTTCTGTAATTTAACGCACTGACCTGAAGCTTTAAACACAATGAAAAATCTATTTTCACGAAGCGAAGACATTTTTACCACCAACGTATCGAGTAAATAGATATCAAAATTCTGTTTGGTTAAATCATTTCGATAAATAAGTGTACCAGTAAATTGAGAGGATGTTACACTTGAAACACATGAAAAGAGTTCAACTTACTCCGTAAGATATGCGTAGTAAATATTGCACAAAATTCATAACGAACAATCAACTTAAGAAATATAAGTTTCAGCAAAAAGATTTGCAAACAAATAATTACGTACGAACTTTAAGTACAACAACAAACAACAAGAAAGTCAAACAACTGTAATTTCAACAATATTTTTACTTTCAAGTACAAGTATGCCTTAGAAACTAATCATGTCATAGAATATTAATATTACTGTCATGAAAATATAATTTCATTTATCAATATAAAATATGTCAAACTTACGAGCATATGAAACCTTAAACCTAGGAGAAAATAATAACTACTATACTAAGAGAGCAAAATGGAGGGCTTTTCCTCGTCACAGACAAAAGGCTTGACAAAATATCATTATGATAAAGTAATTTCTTTTGGAATTCTGTCAGTTATCATTGTTACGACTAAAAAGATGGCCATCAGCATGTAAAGTTAATTATTAAATTGAGAATAGCATTTAAACAAATATAACTCTGAGGTGCATTACATAATTATTTATCCTTCTACTCCGCTAATGTATGAGATAAAAATTCCTAACTCGCTTTAAAATTTAAAATAAGTTATAAAATTTTCAGCCGGAATATTATACGATAATAGCTAAAACGAAGACATAAGACTGACGAGCGACTGAATTCTGAGTGACAGTGGTGCTCAGCTGTACAATGCCGCGGGGTCGAAAAAGCCACCGCAATCCCTGGGTAGCAGGTGAATCGAAACAGTTTCTTCGGATTTTATATTCAAAGACTTCAGACATTGACGTGGTATAAGAGACTTGATAGTTTGGCGTCGTTTACCAAGTTCCTTACTTTATCTCAAGCGTTCCTTACTTTATCTCAAGCGTTCCTTACTTTATCTCAAGCGTTCTTTACTTTATCTCAAATATCGGCTAAAAAGGTGTCCGCCATTTTGTTATGTAAAATGAGCACAGGTCTATCCTGAAGTGCAAATCTATATCGAATTATAAAATCAGGAATTGTACTAAAATAAAGCATAATTGGTTTGTCCACCTTCTACCTCCAGCAACTTCCACATCGCAGCAAACTTGAAAGTTTTTCCGAAAAATCCGAGAATATCCTTTGCGGTGAATATTGGCGAAGTTTGACACACTGTATCTAAACTAAATGCTTCGAGGATTGGAAAAAGTGCTGGCACAAAGGTATTATACTTGAGGGGGAATACTTTGAAGGGGACAACATTGATATCAATGAATAAATAAAGATTTTTTGAGAAAACCAAAAATTCCTCGTATTTTTTTATCACACCACGTATATTTGACCACATGATAACTAAATTGCACATGAACTGTAAATTGCCATGAAATATCTATGCACCGAAATAAATTATTCTATTTCTTCGGGCTCCCGGACAAGTGAGCAACGCGTTTGACTTCGGCGAAAGAGCTCCCGGGTTCAATTTCCGGTTCAACGGGGGCCCACGTGTGAATTGACCTAAGGAGTCGAAGCCCATTTAACAATACTACTACTCGATTTCTCTGCTTTTTGAGATAGACATATTCCGAATACTGACACACTTTATATCCATATTTTATAAAGATTAAGGTTACAAAAGGGAATAAAGGATACTATTTGAATTCTATGCTTCCCAATTTTGCTTGTTTGCCATCACAGCGTTTAATGTTGAAGGTTTGTTTTGGTAAGGAATTGGTATCATTTAAGGAAGTAAACAGGAGGATTTTTTCCATATTTTGGAATAAAACCTCTATTTATGAAATCTTTGATTAGATTGCATTCCAAAACTTTCGTAAGAAAAATTATTTTTCGCCTCTACCGATATTTGAGCCTTTATTGGAGTCGAATACAAAAGTGAATAGCGTTAACGATGCTGCTTATAAAATAGTCCTTTTTATTTTATAAAAACAGTAACTTAATAATCTACCTAAGAACAATAATCTGCACACTGAATACTTTGTTATATTTTAAGAAAAATAAAATCTAACAACTCCAAAGTTTCCCTTTAAGCAACCCTAGAAGGTTGTTATCGTTTGCTCACTCAGAAAATTCCTTATCTCAGCATCTATGCTTTATCGATGGAACACGATTTCTCTTTTCTTAATTAGTTTATTTTAATATCGACTGTACTTCAGGCATTTATTTACTTAAAAAGTATCGTTTCTTGTTTTGGCACACCTCATAACAGCCTAAAAATGAGCAAACATTCATGCTTACCTACATATAAATCACGGGGACAAATCCCGCGACGAAAATGGATTTTTGTCGTTCAGAAAGTGTCTATATACAACCCATTAATTCACTGGTGTAAGGATGATTTATGAAACAGTGAGCCTACGCGTATGTGCTCCCAAGCACCCTTCCATCGAGGATTTTCCCTCCTCTTACGGAGATTGATCTGGGATAGAATTAGAACCGACAGAGAAGATTCCGTAGTCGAAGTTTTTGTTTTCTTCTTCTCCCTCTGAATGCGTGCATTTGAATTTTTGAAGGCTGAGCTATCGTTAATTCTAGGGTCTTTTACGAGAAGTCATTAATTGCTCTAGCTATTGACTGTTGCGACAGAAATTTCAACCTAGATTGATGAAACACCGCAGCGATGAAAATAAGAGCCATCACTCAGAATGGATGGATGGATGGTAAAATAGAAATGCTCGGATAATTATTATCTCACGAAATAGAGTAGATCTGATGTCGTATGCTTAAGGGAGCTTTATTCATAGCAAGAGATTTCGATCGCTTAAACTGGAAATGGATTCAGGAGTTGAAATATCGAGGTGAGGCCAAACAGGAAGATTCCAAACCCCTTCTTTCCACGATTCATTTCAACTTCCTCAACTTTACCAGTTGGAGTAATTGGACTCTCTTTCCCATAAGCAAAAGAATGCATGTTTATTGCTTACGTATACCTGAATTAAATCCTACTTAAACTACTTCTTTTCCGTTATCCGCCATTTCGCAAATCTCCAATCTCCTCTTTCTTTATCGCCTGTTTTATCCTCGGAACTTATTTCTTTTCAAATCTCTCTCTTCTCTTTCTCTAATGTCCGTTATCCTTTCCTCTCCTCCAATCCATGGACATTGTCAGAGTGCGACCGGACCTTCGTGAGTCGGGAGGGTGGACCTCAGAACGGAACTTTCTCGGCGCCTGTCTTCCTGAACCCAGACGGACATTCCCGCCAGTGTATCTACCTGTTCATCGCTGGTCCCAAGCAGCGGGTGGAGCTTGTGTTTACTTCATTCGCTCTTCGTGGAACCCCACCCGAGTGAGTAATTGTGCTCCTTCGTAATCCGAATAGATACTTGAGCACTGGTCTTCACCTCGGAAGCGTAGAATTGGAGCTAATTTTGGATACAGACAGAGTTAGGGTGAGAGCGAGATATTCTGCGCCAAGATAGAAACAGGACCCGAGAGTATGAAACAACAATCGAGGCACGAGGTTTCATTTGATGGAATGTGGTCCGCGAATAATAGAAGAATATATACCCTCTAGTCATCAACGAAAACTTTTCTGAGTTGATTTGATATCAAAATTCGGAAAGGATTCAACAAGTAGGAAAAGAATTAGAAGCGAGATAGGGTAGGCTAAGTATCAGAGATGCAAACAAAGTTCGTTAAAAATGGTAGTGTTTGTATTGGTTGTGCTTTGTCTTGAGCGTTGAAAAACTATTCATGTTGAAAATTTTGAAAAATTGTCAATTAATAAGTTTAGTTTTCTAATTTAGAGTCATCACAATTAGTTTCACGAAATTATCACTAACTTTACGCTCTTGTGTGAGGAATGTCAAGATATTCCGAAAAATTGTTAAAATAGAATATCCTCTCATAAGAAACAGTTCATTATCAACTTAACCTTTTAAACGCTGAGATAGGAAATCCTTTTACATATGCTCTCTTTTTATTGAAATCCAAATTCCGGTGCTAGGTTATGGATTTATGCACTCAGCTACCTGCTATATAGTTTTCATCGATTATTTTGTGGTATCTCTATTTTGTTTTATTCTCGAAAGAGCCGATTTTTTATCTGATCTAATGAGTTTAATAAAACGGACATAACATGAACCAACATTAAGATGACGACTTCACATAAGAATGCTAGTGATCCGTTATTTGCATTTTCTAGCTCGTTCAGATAAATTCTCGTTCCATTAGAGGGAAATTATTTTTCTCCGGAATTTTAGTAAACGTTGCACAGTAATCTAAGTCGTCATTGTTCTTTTCCTCGTCTCAAGGATAATCTTTATGTATCTCACGTTTTGAAAAGTTATGTCATGAAAATATAATATTATGTGTAAGACTTTTTATATCGGCCCCTGTGATGTTATCATCAGAAAGGTAATTTAGTCACTCGAAGCTTGAACAGGAAGCGATGGCCTACATATATTATTTTCATTTCTCTCATTCATGAAGATGACCGTTCTATTCCGGCAGACAGAATATCCGAAAACGTTTGTCGGTACTGTACTAGAATATTTTCGAAGCTCGCTCTTTGTTACATGCCGAAAGTGGAGTTCAATGTATAAAGACAGAGAGATTATAGAGCTGAATATTTCGCAGTCAATTTTATGTTTATCTGTAGTGGAGTGATTAGCTTTAAACATTGTGGTCATCAGAGGAAACTGATTTTTTTATTTCTATTTATTTTAATTTGAATTCTAAAGTTTCCATTTTCAAGAAAGTAAACTT
>KZ309122.1:174502-191287 GCA_000376725.2 Ladona fulva | reverse complement strand
GGAATCTAGGTTGCGTCTGTTACCGTTATAAAAATATAACTTATTAAGCTATGTTATTTCTATGAATGCATGTATAAAGAAATCCTTTTTGTTTACTGTCTTGAAAGAAATTAATTACTGTTTAAGTATTGGAGACAAGGCCAAAAACCATTAGACATGATTATGATAAAAACATTTCCCTTCTTAGAAAGCAATCTGTGTTGTTGTAGCACCAGCTTTGAAGGAAATAATTTGTGTTAACCTTGTAAACAGGTGTTCATTAAATTATTGAAAGTTTAGAGAAAAGAAAAGAAATGTGTTTAAAATGAAATTATCATGTACATAAATTATCTTCTTTTATTTCATTTTAACATTTCCTTTAATTAACAACACAGGAATTATTCATATGAAAGCTGTAACAGTGACATGACTATCAGGTGGGTAAAAGGGAATACTTTTCTAAAATTATCGGTTTTAGAGACTCCTTTCTCTTGTAATTATGTTGGTGTAAAAGTTAACTAAAAATATACTGTATTGCTCCATGTATAAGATGCTCTCATGTGTAATACTTCGATTTTGCAACAAAAAATTTGGAAACATAATTTTATTGTATGAATTAGTTAAACTCAGGTTTTACTGATAAAATAACAAGTGTGAAACAGTGAGCATAAAGTTAGAAAGTGCAAAGATAACAAACTCAAAACTATTAACATGACCTATGATCTCTTAACATGGTGAGCTGTATAGACACCGTTGTATAAGATGAACCTTGTTTTTGAACCCTAATTTTTCTAAACCAAGTGCATCATATAAATGGGAAAATACTGTAGTTCATCCAGTTAACAAGACCAGGAAGATGATAGGATAGGATGATATATAAAGAATTGGAAGAAACCAAGGAAGGAATCTAGGTTGCCCCTAGATGCAGAGGTGATTTTTCAGTATGGCTAGGCTTCTACTTTTTAAGAAGGAATTTTAACAGCTGAGGTCATTCTGCTCATGTGGGTCTGTATGGGGAATAGAACCTGGGTTCAGTTTCACCAAAGGTGAACTTGTTAGCCGGTTGGCTATCATGGGGCCTGTCTAGTTTAGTCTATCCTTAGACAACAGTATAGGGCAAACCAATAAGGATGGTAAACCAATTGTCAGAAGAATGCCACATGTTATGAAATTAACTTGAGTGCTACATTACACAACATTGCAGTGAGAGAAATAATTTTTTATGCTATCATGCTCAAAATGCACTAGAGAAGTTACTATTGATAAGTGGAAGTCATAAATTAATGGAATTTACACTCCTTTCCTTGGATATTATATATTGTAACCAATGAATACATAACAAAGATAGCACTATCAAAGTTCTTCATACCAATGAATTCAATTGGAAGTTACTTCAGTAATGTGCGCGATCACCCTAAGGCTAGAGTTAGAAGGAGAAATCTCTTAAGAACCTTAAGTTTTGAATTTCATTTTACCTAGCCAGTGAAAATATTTTCATAATTATATTTCTGAAAAGTGAAATATGTGTTTGAGTGTAAGGCATGCAAAATTACTATGGTAAACTGTTGATGAAAATCGTTTATGCATTTTGAGTATGGAGATGATGTATAAATCTAATCAGGATGAACTAATATAATTCAATCAGCAAAGAAAGAAAAGGTTTCTTGTTGTAGGTGATTTCACAACACAAAGATTTGATTTCAACCTAATACAGAAAAATTGCCAGGGTCAAGGTGATAGTATGAGGAGAGTATAAGTCATAGGGGCCTCCACATAAATGGGTTGTAAACAGTGCATACCACATCATTTGCTATGCTCGGAAACCTATATTGCATGTTTTCATTCTTTGAATATGAATAGGTAAGCTATATTAAAGAATCTATTTTTAATCCAACATAGTGTTAGTGCAACCTGAGATGGCCCTTGTTCTGTAGGCTAGTGGCCACCCATAGCATAAGTGTATATAATATGTACTCCACATTCAGACAGGTGAATGACAGAGATCAGCAAAAGATTCAGTAGAAATAAGGTGGGGAACCTGCTTGGTCATGATGTGGCCTTTTAGTTTCTTATGAAAACAAATGGTCATATTTCAATAATTGTTTTTCTAATCTTGCCAATTGAATATAAAATGGAAACAATCCTCTTTCAGTTTACCCTGCGAATGAATTTGTTTTCTTATATACAATTTTGATCTTCAATAATTCAAATTTAGGTAGCATGTTACTCAAAAGCAGCCTAATGGCTTCACATGCTGCTTTTGTTATGCAACTGTATTGTTAGAGTTTAAATACTCCAATAGCCATTGGTGCTGGTTGTTCAACCATGTATTTCTCCACTTCCTTCCTTAAAATCTAAGAGCAGGTTTAGAAACACTGTAAACAATAGAAAAGATTAACCAAACATCTAATAGCTTGAAGGGTTCAGAGCATAGACAGTGAACTAACCACTCCTCTGCTGGGGTCAGCAATAAGTGGATTCACCCACACTCTTGCTGTAGTATTTACAGTTTACTGACATTAATTTCCTTTTAATCTCCTTTTTTTCCTCAATTAGCATATTTTTCAAAACTTCCAGTATATATAATCTAACATTGTAAATATTTTGTAAAAAATGGCAAAACCATCAAAGTTTTTCTCTATTGTTGTTCACAATATCAATTACTTGATGTAATCTATTATATACCACAGAATATTTTTCAAAGAGATGATTTTCATTCACCAGTTCAGGGTTTCCCTTTTCATTGATTCATTTGTGAATTCAGACAAATATGTAACAGATGATGCTGAAGATCAGTTTAAAATTGTTACTGTTGAACCAGTTCAAGCATATTTCCAAAAAATTAGAGGTAGATACTCCAGCTCATGATATATCTCCTCAATGGAGTAACAATTTCTTCATAATTGATTCAACATTCCAAAAATAAATTTACTCAGCCACAATAATTTTTTTTGCACTACTTGCACTATACTCTTGCATCTGAGAGATAGAAACATAAAGTAGGTATTCCAAAAGTAATTTGAGTATTTTATGAACATAATTTGCCATCATTTGGAATTTATCATAAAGTCTATACCTTTACATTTTCGACCAAAAATAACACAGATGTAGGAAAAATAAAATTCATTAACCTAGATGTATTATATATACCTTCACCATTTTTTCCCCGAGTTCACAACACAGTTCAGGCATTTGTCCCATGGCACCATAAATGGATATCCTGCTCTAATAAAATATAGCCAGTATATTTAAGAGCCACTGATGACAATAAGTCTTTGTTTGCTCATCACGTATGATTCTGCAACTTGTCAGGTTTCAATGGAGCAAGCTCATAATAATAATCATTAAGGAAACTTCTGGACTTCAGTGTACATACATCAGAACCTCATAGCAAAACAATCCAAGCTGGTTGATTTCATCTGGAAAAGGTCAAATGGTGAATCAGGAATTAGTCAATAAACTGGAAAAGCATATTATTATCAGGTATGTACATTGCCTCTAATCAAGTTAGAATGTGTGATTCTTTCTTCTTTAGGATTAAAGGCTCAGCTTTTATCATTCACCACATTTCATTGAAGACTATGTGCATATCAGCAAACTCATATGCTCTCAGATTCTCATGAGATTTTTTAATACTATGATGGATAGTGCACGGTCAGCTCAAATCATACACATACAGAACTAGATATAAACACTAAATTGTTGCTATATCAAAATTAACATGGTTCAGAAACTGAACTCTAGAACATACAACAGCAGTTTCGAATGCTTTACAACACAGCTTGAAAAACTATCAGCCAACATAGTTATAAATCAATCTTATTACTGAAAAATATTTAAATCATTTAGTTAAGTTGAATATTAATGCTGCAATCAAAACAAAAAAGTAGTATTAAAATTATTAGCTAAGCTCAGAGCAATTATATATCAAGTAAATATTGTTAGTCTTCCCACTAGGTAATGAAATTTTTTTTAGATGATCATGTAGCAACACCAATAGCAGCATAGGCCCATGGTCCATCCCCTAGTTCCCTTGCTGCAGTTGAAATACTAGAAAAAATTGTTATACGAGTAAGTGAATGCACTATATTAATCTGAAATTACTTTGCAATAGTTTAAATAGTGAAACTTTCCATCCATACCTACATAATGCTCATTTGACATGCCAACATTGGTATGTCAAATGAGCATTATCACTTAGAGCATGGACATCCTAGATCATAATTGCAATGGGTTGGATTACCTAATTAATGCAATTCAGGAATGATCTGTTTCAGACATTATTTCTGGAATTTCATGTTAATTAGTGACTGATATATCTGCAATTTTATGATAAGTTTCTGTATTAGTTTGCTCTAGATTTAATCAAATTTAACAAATATGGGTTATTCAAAGTATAAATCAATTTCAAATGGAATTGCAACTGAAAGAATAATGGAAGATTTGTTTTCTCAGGAAGAAGAACCATAATGAATAATTGGAAGGGCCTTTTACTGGGACCTTTCTCTTAGTTTATTTAGAATTAAACCATTTGAAAACAAGGTCATTCATCCACATGAGAAACATAATCTAAGAGATATAGACAGGGATTATAACTTGGGTGTGAGAAGTTTTTTCCTAGCAAATTGGAAAACAACAGAGAATGGTTATTTGAGTCTTTCATTTTTAAGTAAGTGCTTTTCACCTTCAAATAAAAAGAAATTTTCTTGAGTTTGCTTTATTTGTCTGAGATAAAGATAGTATATTTTTGAGCAGTATATTTTTATGGTACTGGGGATAGTATATTTTTAGAACTATTGTTTTATTGTACTGGTTGCCTTCTTGTCAGCTTTGGAAGAATTTTCAGCCTTTCGAGCAAAGAGAACAGCTTTCTTTGTTTAATTTTGATTATTGTTTACTTAGCAATAAAGCAGTTTTTTGCCTGATAGATATTTACTGCTGAATAAAGAATTGTTGAAGAGTATAGGTGAATGGCTATGGGAGTATACAAGATTTTGTTGTATTTTGTTCCCCCACCTTTCACTCAAGGAATCTATAAATATATTTTGAATAGTAGTAATGTTGTGTTATCCATGTGATGATGATTCTTGTATAAGAATTCCTTCTGGGAAACCTAAACTTCTTTTATTGTATTTTATCGAATATTCCAAGTCTGTCCTCCTTTTCTATGAAGTTGGATGAATACATTAGTATGGTTTTCTTTATGGTATATTTAGTAATATTTTGTCCAAGTTGGTCCAGTGGTCAACCTCTAAGGATAGGCACAGATCTGCAGAAGTCAATGGAGCAGGGAAGAGGAAGAGGTTGGTGAGAGAAATCCTATGGTTGCTAGCTGACAAGATTGAAATAACATGCCTACTGTAAATGCTCCTCCACTTTACCTACCTCCTTTTTTCTGCATTCTAGCAATAGAAGAACTTGTTGTGAAACAAAACCTGGAAAACAGTCATGCACACCTTTATGCTTTGGCCACTACACTTCAGTCTGTTTGAAATACATAAATTAATATTGTTAAATGGATATATCATAATTATTGACCTATACCATCCATTGGTTTATACCACCAATAAATTTAAGATGGAAATTTTTATAGAAAAAATTAATTTTAATAAAAATATATTAGAGCTGAGCTATTTTGGATAGCTCACTACACAAATGTATTAATTCTCATTATATGATTTGCACAGCATTTAAAAATAAATTTTAAGTCTTGATACAAAATATAAAGATATATGTTAAATGCAATAGCTTCGTTTTATTTAGTTAATAAAAAGGTAGTATATGCATATATGACACAGTTTTCTTAAACACACATTTCTTAAAGCTGTACATTTTTGGAGAAAATGTGTATGTTATGCATAGATAAACACAGTAATTTCATCAGATTATTCAGTTTTAATGCAGTTGTGTTGCTAGAATTTATTTAACCACTGTGGATTTGCTCTGCTCATCTTGTGGGGGCTTTCATGGTTTTGGTGTCAATCCAATTTGATGAAAGTGCACTTATCATAATATCATAAGAGGTTAAGGCAGGTTTATTGATATGTCTAACACAGAGAAATATAGAAAGTTGTTTATGTTTGTTTGTAAGTTATTTTGATAAGAATTTTACAATCCTATGATGTTGATTGAAAACTTTATACAACCCTTAAAAGTCACCTAAATCCCTTTCCTGTGGTAAGTCTTCAAGCAAAGCTGTTGACTACTTTTAACTGTTAACTTTGTCTGTTACCGAGCTGGCCTAAGCCTTTATAAGGAATTTNGTGAAAACAGGTAAAGTAAGACCAAGAATTCCTGCAAATCATGTTCCCTTTCCTCAAAGCCCTTTCTTACTATCTCAAAAACAAAGGGAAATATAAGGGAATGAGGAATATGAAAAATTTTATAAGTGAAGAAGAATCTAGTTCTTCAGAATATGATTCAGAAAGTAAAGAGAGAAATATATCTGTTGGAAATGTAGCAGGAACAAGCGGAATATCTACATTTACCAGATATCTTGGTGAACTAATGGGAGAACTGAGTGGAAGTGAATCTTAGAGTGAAATCAGCAGTGAAGAGGATGCAGATGTGTGGTGATGGTGGCCATGATTTTCAGTGGGTGAAAACAGGTAAAGTAAGACCAAGAATTCCTGCAAATCATGTTCCCTTTCCTCAAAGCCCTTTCTTACTATCTCAAAAACAAAGGGAAATATAAGGGAATGAGGAATATGAAAAATTTTATAAGTGAAGAAGAATCTAGTTCTTCAGAATATGATTCAGAAAGTAAAGAGAGAAATATATCTGTTGGAAATGTAGCAGGAACAAGCGGAATATCTACATTTACCAGATATCTTGGTGAACTAATGGGAGAACTGAGTGGAAGTGAATCTTAGAGTGAAATCAGCAGTGAAGAGGATGCAGATGTGTGGTGATGGTGGCCATGATTTTCAGTGGGTGAAAACAGGTAAAGTAAGACCAAGAATTCCTGCAAATCATGTTCCCTTTCCTCAAAGCCCTTTCTTACTATCTCAAAAACAAAGGGAAATATAAGGGAATAAGAAATATGAAAAATTATAGAAGTGAAGAAGAATCTAGTTCTTCAGAATATGATTCAGAAAGTGAATACATGCTTAGCAGTATTCAGAATGCAAAAATGAAGTTGGTATAAGAAAGAAAGTCTGTTATGAAGATGAAACCAGAGGTTTGCATTTATTGTAATGATGCAATGGGTGGCGTGGACCTCTCTGACCAAATGTATCCTATAATGTAGCTAGGAAGAGAATGAAGAAATACTATCAAAAAATATTCTGGCACCTGCTTCATTTGTGCATTTTCAACAAATACCTCATCCGCAAAAAAAAATGGAGGGAACCACAAAAATCTTATGTTCAGGATGGAACTTATAAATTCAATAATAGCTAAATATGGAGCATCTTCTAAAGATAAACAACAGAGAAGGAAGTGGTCATCCACAGACCAGCCTTGGAGACTTACTGGTCGCCATTTCCCTGATTTGAATTCTCCTTCAGCATCCAAAAAACATCGACATAAATGATTTGCAGTGTGCGTGTCTCATAAGAAATTAAAAGAAACTATTTATAAATGTAAGGATTTCAATGTTGCCCTGTGTGCTGCTCCTCGCTTCTGGAGTGTTTGCGACTCCGTCGGAGGCACGTGGCTTTTGGCCCATAGGAGGTAAGATGAGATTGTGATGCCATAAGTTATGCAGTTTCCTTGTAACTGATTTTATACAGCATGAAAAAGCCGAGATTCGCAAAACGTGCCGTTTTTTTTTGGTACCTTGTTTTAAATATTTCTTCATGATAAATTTAGTCCTTCGTTGCCATCAACCAAAAAATTCCAGTAATAAAATATAAAATAACCTTTATTTAGGTGTAAATATTGTTCAACTGCGTTGAGCATTAAGCTCGCAATAAATTAACTAAGTCCAGGGGCACATATTTAAAAATTTAGACAGACATCTTGACAGAAAAAAATATACATTAAAATCTGTTTCCCCTTTTCAATGAAAAAATATAGTTAAGATTCCTTCCAAGGATTTTGATATGAACGATTGCCTCTTAGCCTCATAAATTTGTTAATGTTTATTTCTCAGAAAGTCTAGATAAGAAAGGGCGATGCGGGTAATGAAGCCCCAATTTCCTCCAACCAACTCCATTATATATATATTTATTGCGTTACGCATTGTTTATTCGTAATCTGTACAACGGTACGAGTGGTTTGATACCCATTACCTACCTATTCACACACATAAGTAGCATACTCCTCCCTCCCCCACCTCTTCCGCCTTACAGATAACCGTTTCCGTTTGTCCATTTAAGTAATCTTCATGTAACTGCCAGGAGATTTAAAGCAAACGTCAGAGTCCTGAAATTGTCTACCCTCCACCTCTTCTCCCAATGATTTCGATATGAACAATATCCTTTTAGCAAAATAAATTTGTTATTGTAAATTTCTATGGTTATTTGCAGTCTCTCTTCCTATGTATGTACCATTCAAATTAATCATCTATGCCGATTTCCTCTCTTCGATATTTATCTCTGAAACAACACTCATTCATCTCGGGATGCGTATTCCTTGCATATCAAAGACTTTAATTTATACATAAACAATACTTTTGTCATATTTTTACGTCCGGATAACTGTTTTCCTCCCCTATTGCACTCTCCGATTCCAGTAACGCATACTACTAATTATTGTGTAACAAAAGATTAAATACTAACAAAACTATTGCATATCCAGCAACAACAATAACAATTAATTGTGAGAAATCTCAGCCTTGCCCAACAACCAATTTATCCCGTGTCGTTACTAAATCATAGTAGCACCCAGCCGCCGCGGACCAAATCGTCGCGGACCAAATCGTCGTAGGACCAAATCGTAGCGGACCAAATCTCCGCGGACCAAAGTTCCGGCTGCGGTAAAAGTCTACATATTAAAATCTATTACTTTTAGAGAAGTTTGAAAAATTAGATAGATTTGTAATACGAAAGATACTTTGTGTTATGAATCTCCTGTAATAATTGAGGTATTTATTGCACAGTGCAACACCATTGGCACCCACAGATATATGTAAGGCTGCGATGAGTTGATATTTTTGAGTTGATGCAATGAGTAGGCTAGTAAATTCCTCTTGGCGTTTATAACTTACAATTCAAGAAATTAATAAAATGTAAGGATGGAATAAAATTTAACCTGATACTTTCATGTAGACACGATATTTTCCTAAATAATTAATTATTTGTGCATTTTCTTACCCGATTAATAAAATACCTTGGTTCCACAAAGTGAAGGTTAAGGTAGTAGACTACAATTTATTTACACTGAAAATATTACCTCACCATTATAACGTGGTATAATCTAGGTACTTCAATGCTTCCGAATTACAAATTAACTTAATTCAAGCACATTTCATTTTTACTTGAAATGCAGAGCTTATTTCACGGTCTTAAATCATCTTTTAGTTATTTGCTACGAAATTACAGAATTTAAATACATAGGTTATTTGTACAATCTTATGCTTTATTTACCATGCTAACTATCAAAAACCAGCTCTGATCATATATTGTTTAAGGCGAAATATTATATTCCACGTGTTAGCTAAAGAGCATTGCATCAGTTAAACGTTTCTCTTCTGCTAGTTTTACTTACCTTTAAACATTATATGATTTTGTCCTAATGTAACTTTTCAGTCAGTGACAGCATTCGAAATGTTTTCTAAGAGTGAGCTCTGCTCCCCACAACACCTTGATTATGTAGGCAGTATTAAGACCCCATTTTGGCAAGTAATAATTGTATCAATGTTGCTTGTTTTTATACTCAATCTTTCTTATGTCTCAATGGACAGGTTATGAGCCTGGCCATTGAGAAATTAATGGAAAATCGTACGTAGTCTCATCAAATCTAATATCATTATGCATCTTCCAAAATTAATTTCCTTATTACAAAATTTGTCAATCGGATATTATTCTGTTCTACTCGCTGATACACGTCTTCCATCATAGTTCAGAGGCATCTTTCTACAAAGCTTACATTTTGAAGTAACTTGTTTAAAATATATTTAAACGCTGGAAAACATGTTTGAAACTTACTTTTGACATCGTATTCAGAACTTCCTCCACCTCCTTCGCAATAGCGAACTAGTGAACGCTTTCGAAATCGTAATGGTATCGCAAATTTTGTATTTAGTATCAGAGAAAAAATCGGATAGTCACGTAATTAATTTTCATTCTCGAAAAAATTCTCGAACTCGAATAAACTAATATTCCAAACTAACAGTTATTAGACATTTGAAATAGTATTCAGGAAATTAATAACAGAAATTAGAATGATAGCTTATCAGCTAATTTAGCGAACGGAGATATGTAATATTTTTCCCCTTCTACACTCGAACTTATGTAATCTGGATGGATCAAAAGAAATCAAGGAATTCATTTTCTGTATTTGATTCACTTCATATTAAAACTTCAAAGCCAGTTCAAAGAAGAATGATAAATATCAGTTACGATACTGTAAGCAGTAAATAAAAAATAAACAACTGTAGTTTTAAAATTACATAAGAATACTATAGTAATTGCAGTAGTGGTTTCTAACCCTCCCCTCCCTTCATTACTCCTACTGCGTCACTCCATTCCGTTGACCGAGCATAAAAAGGTNTCTTTCATTTAATCTAAATATTTTCTTTTAAAAAATCATACCAAACATTGGATTTCATAATTCCCGCAACAATTTATAATTATTTAAGCATTGTAGTAATCGCAGTAGTAGTTTCCAACCTTTCCCCTCCCTCTACTGCGCCACCCCTATCCGTTGTCTGAGCATAAAAAGGTTTGCAGCCCGCAAATTCGTCTTTTCTTCTGTTGACTGCTGAAAGTTGCGGTTCCTCCCTGCTCGAAGACAACTCACTGCCGTACGAAGGACGTCGCCTGGACCTTATCGAAGACACTTGGTCGCCTCTTGTCATGAGTATCATTAAGGATACTACAGTTTTATAAGTTCCTCGTTAATTTCAGTCGGTTTGTACTCGAATATATTTTACGGTGGTTCATCAGTTCCCAATGTCGTCGCGAGAATTTATTAACGTGAGGTAAATGAGTTACCCGCGTGCTGTTCAATTCAATAAAAGTTTAACTTCGTTTATGTGCGTAGTTTTATCGGAGGGATTTTATTTACGTTATTCTATGCAGTCATTGATTTCAATTTGTTTGCCCGAACGTTGCAGATTGAGATCTTTTTAAAAGTCATCCAGGCTGGTTAAATTGTTCCATTCTGAGTGCGAAATTCCTCGTTTGCCAGTTTAACGTTCCTCATTTTAAAACTGGATGCATTTCTTCCGCACGACTTGCCTTACCGATGACCTGTTCCGTTTAATGGAACCATTCGACCAGCTGTTTCTTAAAGGTATGAAGATTTTAGATTTCACATATTTTCACTAAACCGGAAATTCATTACGTTTGGATTTCAATATAGAGGTTAGTTTTTCTCGGATATCTTCAAATTTTGACGACGTCAACTGCTACTACGTCTACTTCGACGTTTGATAAAATTAATAACTGGTTCTGATTTCGAAATCAGCGGTGCGTTTCAACCTGTTAACTACTTTGTTTACGGTGAATTGGAATTTAATAAAAACTAAATGTAGTTCGCATTTGAGAATTGGAATTTCGGCATTAGACTAGACCTAGATTGGAACAGAATTTTTCGCTGGTCCTAATTTCTCGCAGATTTAATGTTTTGCTTAAAGCAAGAAGGCTTCTTTAGCCTACCCTGAAAGAAACCAACAGAACTTGTAAAGGAAAGTTTCCTTGAGCATTGAGCAGTAGAGTGGGACACCACCAAGGGATGTTCTAATTGGTTTCTTTTAGTTCGATTAGGATTTTCAGCGGCGAAATAACTGTTGCGTGACCCTAAGATTGCATAACTAGCTTGATTTTTGATAGTGAATTCTTCGCAATGTAGTTAATCGACATTTCACCAAAAAAAGGCTGAAAAGAAACTTTTAAATCTAATTTAACAGCTTGCTGTTCTATAACAGTTTTCTAAATTTCATCTTTCAATGGGTTCGTAATCCTATGTTCAACCTCCGTTAAATGTTGCGCCGAGCAGCGATTCCCACGCATGCGTTGTCTGAAACCGGCTTTGTTGATTGTAACGTCTTACAGAGTTAATCCATAGAGACCATTTATACAAACTTACGTAACGCCAGTTATTGAAATTATGCTTCTTTAGTGCTACAATTCAAGCAAATTTTGTCACTGCTCGGGTTAATTTAATGCCTAATTTTTTTGACATGTTACTCCAGTCAGTATATTGAAAATTGTTGGCCTAAGCAAATAAGGAAGTACTCAAATGTTGGTTTAGTCTCATAACAGAAGAATATAATCATCTTTGACTGTATCGGAAAAAATCCAAATATCTACTCTGTAATTTGGTTAAAGTCACTTTTATTTTGGCAAATTTTCATTGTTCAATGTGTATATGCTATCATTTTTTGTGAAAAGTTCAAGCAGCTACTTGTAGCTCATTGTAGCTGTAACTTATTTTGCGCTATATTTTAGATAGCAGCAATTGCAAGGTTTAAAAATATTTTCAAAACCTGCTACATGTCACTTTTAAAATTATTAAAAATTGCTCTGCAGTTAATTTTTGACAGTTTNTAGAAGATGAAATGAAGTTCATTTCATCTTCTAAGTAGATGATAATAACTGTCATCATTCATTTAATTAGCTTGAATAACCAGTCTCTAGTATTCAGGACAATGGTGGGAAAAAGTGTGCAGCCCTATCAAAGTTTGCCAAAATTTAATTGATTAGAACAATAAAGATGTCAGAAATAACCTTTTCAAGTTTCATTGAACATGTCTAACTCCCCACCCTCCAGGTTTTGGTACGGTAGGGGCACGAAACCTGGGCCTATCTCGGAGCTCAAAAATTCAATTGTTTTTCCTGTAGATGTGGCTTCTGCCATCTTGTCTGTACTTGTATTGTCAGTGATGGGAGTCTTTTCAATGGCTATGTTCAGAATAATTCAAAGTAAAATTATTCTGAGCATAGCCATTGAAAAGAGATCACTGAGAATGCAAGTACAGAAAACAAAAATGGATCTGAAAAATAAAATTATGAAACTTGAGAAAATGTCATTTTTTTATCTAAATGAATGACCCTGTGGACTATAATTTTTCAAGCTATTTTGGCTTTGAAGCGTTAAAGAGGTACTAAAGGGTTAAAATGAAATTCTAGAATGTTCTGGAAAATTCTGAATTTACTAGAAGAAATTCTAACTTACGAATTAACTGGAAATCAAGAAAAGTACCCAATAATGGATTGAAAATTACAATCCATGAATGATTACATGAAAAAATTGAAAATTAATTGGAACGAAACAGTAAAAATAAAAGCACATTGTGAACATATGAAAATTGCTATTGAAATAAGTCAGTTTGCTATTAAGCATGTAAAGGAAATGGACCATTCTAAATTACATTAAAAAAGCAAATAAACCTAGTAATCTAGTATTAGAGAAAAATTAACTGAGGGACACATTATTTTACAAATTATTGGTGATACCCAAGATGATCATGAAGATGTGAAAGCAAAATTATTACTTCAAAAAGAAATCAATTACAGTAATGCTGTAGGAGAAAAGTGATGAATTTAGAAATATCCCAAGTTGATGCAATTTCTTATAACATCTACAAATACTGAGAATTAACCCTTTAGCTGCGGGACCCTCAGATTTTTCTACATCTGTGTGCGGGAGAAAAGTAACAGGGGTACTGGAGGTGCTGGCAAGTCCTAGCAGGTAGTTGTCCCTTATAATCCGGGTCGACCATTTTCCTATGGGTTGCGGTGAGTGTTATTGTTTAGAAATTATGGTTGGTATCATAAATAATATATTTAATAAGAAATTTGTTTTGTATAAGCAGTCCGAATTTACTTTCCTTACACTTTGCTGATCATTTTGATACCAAACACTTCGCAGATATCTTGATTTTTATCAATTATTACTGATTTCGTAAATTCACTATTCAGAAATTTGGTTTGATTTGGGTTTCCCCCGAGGTGCAAAATCCCTTGGATTTTCCCAATCTAGAACAATACAGAAGAGTGAGCCTTTGGGTGTCTACTTGAGAGGCAGGGCCATAAAATTGGGAAAGGACAAGAACGGGGAAGAAAGAGCAGGTCAAACGTAGAAATACGTTTTTCCCGCAGTCCTCTTAGAAGAACGTAGAAGTATGTTTCCCGCAGCCAAAGGGTTAAATATAAGAAGATTTTTTTACAGTGAAGAAAATCATGATAAAGCATAAGACATAACCAGAACACAAAACAGCCTCTCAATGGAAGAACTGAGACACTAATTTGAATTATGTGAAGCTTACTAACATGTGTGTGATTTTAAAATAATTGTTTCTCAATTAATTCAGAAAAAATAGGAAATCATTCTTCTGTTGGGAAAAATGTTCAATAGCGAGGTAACATAGGAAAACAATGACACTGCAACAGGAAGATAAAAAATTGGTGAAAAACTAACAAGATCCTTTTAACTGTTCAGCTTATTTACTCTCTAAACTAGACATTTCCTATCATGTCAGCAAAAGGTAGAAGAAAAAATTAAGCTTTCCCTAAGTAGTAGTTAGAAACTTTTGATTGTATCAAGAAATTCCAATAGAGTTAGATAATACTGAAAGGAAAAAAGTGGTGACAAGCTAACTATACCAAAGGAAAAACATTAAAAACTCAAAATGACAGAGATATGAGTGTATCACAAATGTAAAATGCTCAAAAACATATGGCAGCTGAAAATGATAACATTGTAATTAGAGAATACTAGAAATAATGCAGCATTTTTTTAGCCATAATTTTTGGGCCGATTTTGTTTTAAATTTTCTGCATCGTATTCACTCCTGACTTTTTTAGTATGCTGTGTAATGGAGCAATAAAAGTTCTGTAAGAATTCCAAGTTTTATTTTCCTCAAAACAATATTGCCTGAGATAGCTTGTCTCAAAGTTGATAAAAACTGATGTCGTACTGTAGAGGGCGGTGGTAGGGGGTAAAACAAATGACTATATCTCAGTAAGTATGACACCGATGGATGTAAAACTTAGCAAATGTTCACTGAGGATATCAATTAATGTTCACACAAAATTTCATTGAAATCTGTAATGGTCGAGCGGGGCACCTCTCTAAAATTGCGCCACTTGAGATGGAATAACCCATTGGAAGTTTTGGCTTATACCTCAAGTACCTCTTTTCAACCTTTCATAGCTGCAAAACTTACTCATTACTCCACTTTCTCCACCACCACAAAAATGTTCATCAAAATTCCCAGACAAAAGTAAGAATCACTTCTTTTCCATATTAAAAAGATGCTTTTAATTCACCATTTATTGAAATACTGGTAAAAAATCACTTTTTAATTTGGAATTTTCAATATGTGAATTACTATGATTTTTTCTTAGATGTCCTTGATAATTCAAAGCAATTTCAAAAGTTTATACTTTCATGATATTTCAGACGAAAATAATAATTAAGAGAAAGTCACAGTGGGGCTGAAGCAAATAAAAGTGGGGTTGCTTCTACTTTCTTACAATATCTCAAAAAAAAAGGTTTAAAGGAGTGTCAATACCACCTTACATTAAAGCGTGTTGCAAAGGGATAACAGGAGACATTTAATATGACCAATTTAGGGTAGAAGACTGAAGGGGACTATAGAAGTGGGCAGCACTCCTCCTTGGTGAAATGATCCTGGGTTCAATTCCTGGTAGGGGCCCAGATACAAAATAACCTCAGTTGTAAAAACACTTTTGACAATAATGCTAATATTAGAGTGGACTTTGGTGGAAGAGGTCCAGGGTTCGATTCCCAGTGGGGGCTCACGTGAAAAATGACCTAAGCTGTCGAAGCACTTTTAACAATACTACTACTACTATTAGAGTGAAGGCTAAAGAAAAGAATACCAAAAATAAATTGGTGTAAAGGATTTAAAAGCAAAAAAAATGAAGTTCATTTCATCTTCTAAGTAGATGATAATAACTGTCATCATTCATTTAATTAGCTTGAATAACCAGTCTCTAGTATTCAGGACAATGGTGGGAAAAAGTGTGCAGCCCTATCAAAGTTTGCCAAAATTTAATTGATTACTAGGGTATTGATTTGAAATTTCTCACATCTTCATACACAAAGTAGCAAAATAAATTGGAAATGTGGTCTTATTTCTGATGATATAGAATGGAATATTTCTCTCAAAGTTTCGAAAAAGTATCATGTAAATATACCATTCTAGATCAGTAATATTTAAAAAAATCTGTAGTGAAGATTGAGGACAAATATTTTCTTTCAACATACTTTTTATGGTTTGTTGGCTCTATTCCTGAAGATTAAAAAGGACAACTAAAAGGTTGGGTTTTAGCATAAACCTAATGTCTGAATCATTTTTAACCCTTCCTTATTTAACCTGAAAAAGGACGTCTTCTGTCAGAGTATTTTTATTTATTTACAAATCTGCTATATCTATTTATCTGCAAATTTGGTATATAATTTTGCTCTACATACAAAGTTTTGCTTTGCTATCCTCTATGATTGTAAATTTACTTTTTACATATGAACCATGGTTTTACATGCACCAGAGATATTTATTAATATTGCTTGGCAAATACATTCTCATAACATCATAAGTTAAGCTTTCATATATTTTTGATAATAGGTGTACAGAAGGAAGTAATTAGATTAATATTTTAATCTATTGCTAGGAGTCATTATTAATCAGAAGTGATGTAAATGATTCAGTATGAGAATGCAAGTACAGAA
>KZ309122.1:141114-155507 GCA_000376725.2 Ladona fulva | reverse complement strand
CTACCTGCACCACTGCTGGGTACATCCACACTTCCTCGTGGTTTTCCATTGCAATGATCTTCCTCAGCGGTAAACTTTCGCCTTCCATTATAGGAGCAGTCCCATCCTCCGACACCCTCGTCACATACGGCAATACCCTCACCAGTAAGTTAACCTGGTTTTTTTTTGCAGTCGGCTATAAATGATTTAATAACACAATAACTATTAATAATATTTATTTGAAACTTTAAATATTTCAATATTCATAATTGGTACACTGAGTGGGAAATGTTCTTTCCCACTACATACGGGCCTATAAACTTTGGCTCTAATTTGGAGGCGCAGAATTCTCCAGCGTCAGATCTAGGGAAATTCCGCGCCGCCAAATTCTATTGCCTCTAACTCTGGATGGTATTACCCTGAGAGGAGGTGCAATCTTTCGGCCAACGGGTCATTTGCAATCGATTTCTTCCTCCCTTTCCTGAGTCTTCATCCATCAGCAGTGTCTCTGTTTTTTCTGGGTCTTCAACTTCATTCCTAAGATTGGCTCCTCTTCTTCCTCTAGGTCTTGCATGAAACATTTCCTCTCTAAGCTGGTATATCACAGAGCTTGTCTCAATCAAATGCTCTCTCTCAGCCACTACAGGTGATAAGCTGACCAGCTGCAAACTTCTGGTGTTTCTTGCCAAGAAGCCAAGAGAAAAGAGAACTGCTGACGTTCTTCGGTTGTCGTTTCCTCTAGCAACATGTCCCGCCCTCGTCCATTTCTGTGATTATACCTTACCTATGACGACTGTCACTCCTGCTCTCACCCAGGTGTCGCATTGCTGTATCTTCTTGTGATTACAGTCATATGCCGTTCCACACTGAGATATCAATTGCAAAACAGGTTTATTTAGTTCACTGCCCTTTCATTAATTCAAGGACAGTAGTAATCAAATCATGATTAAATGGTGATTGGAGGAATCAGGTTTTTCTCTAGTTTTGATGTTCCTCCTTGGGCGCTCCCNACCCAGGTGTCGCATTGCCTGTATCTTCTTGTGATTACAGTCATATGCCGTTCCACACTGAGATATCAATTGCAAGACAGGTTTATTTAGTTCACTACCCTTTCGTTAATTCAAGGACAGTAGTAATCAAATCATGATTAAATGGTGATTGGAGGAATCAGGTTTTTCTCTAGTTTTGATGTTCCTCCTTGGGCGCTCCCTCTCCAACTCTTGATATCTGCCTTTCTCGTGGCAGGAACTGTTAATGGAACGCAAAGACCACTTCTTCTTAGCTGCCTCCTCCTTTTTGCGCTTTCCCTCGTAAGATGCTGTGGTGACGGCAACTGCTGCTGCTCCTTCCACTATGCTCGCTTTGCCTTCGTCGGTGGCCACTCCGCCCGCTCCCTCTTTTTCGGGACCTCCTCTACCCGCACCACTGCTGGCTACATCCACACTTTCTCGTGGTTTTCCATTGCGATGATCTTCCTAAGCGGTAAACTTTCGCCTTCCATTATAGGAGCAGTCCCATCCTCCGACACCCTCATCACACAGTCTGCACAGCTCCGTGTTCCGATAAAAAATACCATGCACAAAACGATGCACTGAGAACACAGCCATAAGTAATATTGTCACCCACGCTCTGCATAAGTTTATCGCTTTCTAACTGGATCTTTTTTAAGTAATGACTCCGAGGCGATGATATAAAATTAATTTAAGAAAAGGGAAAGGAAGAATTTTGTAGTAATTCCCTCAGTTAACGTGCCGGAACCATTACACTCAATAGCTCATAGACACCAATCATCACTGGGAATAGGAAGGAAATTGTCGGAGGAAAGGATAGGAAAAATAGAGAAAACAAACAGAATTCTACTGGATTAAAAGAAGAAAAGAAACTAAAAACTAGCTCGTTGGGGACTCCCCCCGATATCTAAAACCTACAAAACACTTAGCGAACTGCTCCTAAAGACTAACCAAAAAAAGTTCTTCCCCTCCGATATCTAAGACCTACGAAACACCTCGCGAACTCCTCCTCAAGACTCGTCTAAGAATGGGCCCCCTTCGGTCTGTGCAGCCGAATATATATCTGTCATACCCCCCTCCCTTCCCTAAACCTACCGACGACAACGCCAAGCAGCGCGCTAGAAAAAAAAATAACTGAAACGAAAAGGGCGTAACAAAAAGCCCATAGGCACTAAACGTCACAAGGTCTAGTGCCAAGAGGAGCAGAACAAGGGAATGCAGTGAATGTAGGGTTTTAAGGGCGCCCTTGCCTTGGAATGAGCCCTTTATATACAATTCTTGAGGGTCCTAAATGTCCATTTTTGTTGGAATTAGGAGTGGGGATGTTGTGGGGATTGTCATGGCCATTGCATACATGTGAGTGGAGATTGGATGTAGTGTAAAAGGCTGGGCAAAAATTTTCAGAAGGGAAGAACTTATTAATTTGTAGCTAAAGTTATCAACAAATTTTAATTTGAAAAAACGGGGGGGATTTTCAGGAGGAGGAATGGAGGAATAAATCTGGTTAATGGCGAATTGTCTTTGTTTTTTCTGTAGCAAATTGTCAATCAAATATTTTGGGAAGCCGCTCTTTTTGGCGATGAAGTGGATTATAATACGTTCTATATTGAAATTTTGGGGGGACATAGGGATATGGAGGAGGCAATGAAAGAGAGAGTGAAAGAAAAATAGTTTATGGGAAAAGGGATGATTGGATGAGAAAGGGATGGCATGGTCAGTGTAGGTAGGCTTCCTGTAGATCGCAAATGACACTTCACAATCATTTAAAGCAATGTTAATATCAAGGAAATTTAACGAGTGATTGGATTCAAGTTCATGTGTGAAGGTAAGAGAAGGGTGTAGAGAGTTTAAGAAGCTGAGAAATTGGAGGAGATGGGGATAGGTTCCTTTCCAGATACAGAGAATATCGTGTATATATCAATGCCAAGAAACAATACTGGAGAGATATTTACAGTTGGAATTAAAAAGCAAACATCCAATTTCATTTACAAAAATATCCGCAAGTAGCAGAGAGAGAGGGCTACCCATTGCAAGGCCTTTTTCTTGTTTATAACAGGCCCCATTGAAAATTAAATAATTCTGATTCACACTCACATTAAGTAGGTTGAGAAAGCGAAATGTAGCGCTCCTTCTTCGTTGAAAAATTTCATGAATGTTTCTCTAACTTCAAAACCATCTGCTCTTGCATACCATACTTGCCGGTTGATCTATACTTGAATTGTATTCATAATGTGGCTGCTGATGGTGCTCTAAATAGCCATTCGTCAGTATATTGTGCAAACAACATGCTGCAATTACAAGTAGTCGAAAGATGGGATTTAGGATGAAAAGATTTTGCTGGGAAGGGAAAGAAGGGGTGAGTGATTGAATAGATCATACTTGTTAGTCAGTGATCTATTCTTTGGACAGCATACTATCTCCATCTCCTCTAGGAAATCCAAGCAGCGACCATTATGTTCTCAATGAAGGCAGTTTTGGTTGAAATCACTATTGTGTCCTTCTTCCAGCAGGTGCACAGCAAAGTTCAGAACAGTTGCCAATGTCCAACTGAAAGCGCACACAGGAATCAATATTCTTAAAATAATGGTAAACAGATCCTGGGGTGCAGATCGAACATCAATGCTGCTACTTAACAGATCATTGATTTTGTTCAAAATAGGACAATGGGTGTTTTATATATGGTGCAACAAGACCATCCTTTATACGACCTCTGACGTCCTTGCATAATGCAGGCCTACAACTTGCAACTGGTGCTTTTCGGACAAGCCCTGTCATTAGCATCTACAGTGGTGCTGGTGAACCACCATTAGCGATCAGTTGAAACATCCTGAAACATCTGTCTAAGCAAAATTTTAGCTTTACTGACACACCCAAGTTTTAAATCTGTTTTTAACCAAAAGTTATTGGACGTTTTTAATAGAAGACCTTGTGCAATACAACCTCTTGCTGTAGTCCACAGGCTTTTAGAAAACAAAGATACAATGCTTCTCAATATCATGGGAGCGTGCCCATTCAGTGGACCACCTTGGAAGCTGTCGAGGCCTAATGTCTCATTCGGGTTGGCTGCTCAGCCAAGGGCCTCTTTGCTCCCTGATGAACAGCGGTCCAGTTTCTTTTTGGAATTATCTGGATTCCAAGGTTTAATATTGGATATACAGATGGATCGAAGACCGAAGCAGGCTGTGCAAGTGCATTCATTGGCTCAGGTCTTTTACATGTGGCTAAGCTACACCCAATGTGCAGTATACTTGTAGCATAGCTCATGGCCTTCAAGCTTGCCTTAGAATTCTCCCAGGATCAAGAGCTACCCACTCTCATCTGTTCTGACTCAATGAGTTCACTGAATGCCATCACTTGCTATGAACCTGCACACCCACTTGTCCAGGAGGTGCAATATCTGTGTAGTAGACTTAGTGAGAGAGGAGTCCCAATAAAATTTCTTTGGATTCCTGGACATGTGAACATAGCAGGAAATGAGGCAGCAGACAGGGTAGCAAAAGAAACCACAAGAAAGCCTACAATAGATTTTGAAGCTGTGTCCTCAGGAGATCGGAAGTCCCAACTCAAAAGTATTGCCCTCAAGGACTGGGAAGAGCAATGGTCTTCACTAACTAAGAATAAGTTACGTGCAATCAAGGAAACCGTTAAACCTTGGGGCTCTTCTGTGAGAAAGGTTAGGAGGGAAGAAGTAGTTTTAACATGATTGAGAATTGGACATAGTGCACTGACGCACTCATACCTTTTTACAACTCCCCATATACCTCCCCACTGAGACAAGTGTAATCCCCAACTCTCGCATCCTAATACAACCTGTCACATCCTCACTGAGTGCAGGATCTATTCTAGCGAACAGGAGAGATATTTGGGAGCGAGCTTACTGAAAGATATTATTGGAGATGATCCTGGCAAGATTGACAAAGTTATTTATTTTATGAAGGAGATCGTACTCTTCCAAAGAATGTAACATAATATGGGTTTTTTTCTCTTTTCCCCCTTTTTTTGTTTATTTTATTTATATTTTATTCATATTATGACTAACCTTCAACATTGGTGCTAGTAATACTCATTGTTCTCTTTGGTGTAGAAGTCAAATGATGGAAATTTACCACTACTTTTAATAGCCAGTATGCTGCAAAGGTGCAAAATGACCTCAACTGTCAAGGCACCTTATAAAATTAATACTACTACTACTACTTCTTTTGGCATTCCACTATGGTTTGGCCTTACTGTCTCACAACAATTTATTTTACTTTTCTTTAGGTCATCAAAATGGTCAGGAGAAGAAAAGAAATAGTCCATCATTAGCTTATGGCCTCTCCCTGTCAAGCACCTTGTTAGATATTTCACAGTAGTGTGAGTTGTAGAAATGTCTTTTGTAGCCTTTAGTCTGTCTTTACCAAGGTACACAGTCGTGTCTAATGTATAGCCAAATGAATCACAAATTTTGTATATTTTTATTCTGAATCTCTTATGCTTTTTAGGAATATACTGCTTGAATACGACTCTTCCATTGAATAAAACAATAGTTTTGTCAATTGCAAGGTGTTTGGATGGTCTATAAAATTTAGCAAAGTTGTCATTTATAATGTCAAATAAAGATCTTATCTTCCAAAGTCAATCGTAATTTTCGTCATCCCTATTAGGTGAATTCTCGTTGTTAGTAAAATGTAGAAATCGAAGGATATGAAAGAACCTATCATGCAGCATTGTATTTCCAAAAAATGCTGTGTAAAATTGCTCTAATTGCGACCAGTAGTCTTTCAATGTGTCTCGAATGTCATGTCCCATTTGAATTACAATTGCAAGGAAGGTCATCATTTCAGAAAAAGTCACGTCAATTTGGGGAGATGGTCCTTCGTCTTGCTTGGCTAAAAAGTGTAAATAATACCTGTTAGTTTCCTGTACAAGCAGAGAGATTATGACTTCAAAGAAGAGCAAGAAAACTTCCAGCGGTGTAGAATCTGACATAATACTAGGTGCCTTATCAGCAATCAACCCCCTTCTATCTCCAGTAAATTTGAAGGGGACTTTATCATTCCCCTGCTTGTTCACCCATTCCTTTGCCTCATTTGCAGCTGAATCTTCTTCACTAACACTGTCACCTTCATCCGAGTCGTCACTCACGTCCAAATTGTATGCAATTTTATGTAATCATAGAATATCACTATTTAGGAAAGACCGAAGAATAAAAAATTACATATGTAAAGTACTTACTAACCAAAATGCAGAAACGAAATCAAGAACGAAGTATAACAGCTTTATTTCCTTCTGTATGAACGCATACACTGCTCAGAAAGAACTGAAGAGCAGGAAAGATTGGAAGTGGAAGAATGGCCGACTAAGCTATAAGGGNTCCACTTCATTACATAGCTGTAGGGACCTTGTTTACTGGATTGATCATGAATCAACTTGCACTTTTCTCCAGGTCTTCTTGTTGTCGTTGTGTTTTTACAGTTCTTATAAGTTGATGTGAGGTAGAGTTTTATTTTGACTACAGTTTTGGAAATAGTGGTATCCACATGGTCATGCCAAATATTACATTCTTCAAGACCAACTTCAACACATTCCTTTAGATCAATTAATCCATTCCTTGCCGTGCGCAAAGGGGCACAATTATTACATATCACTATAGACAAGGTGCAAAATGACCTCAGCTGTCGAAGCACCTTAAATCCAACTACTACTACAAAGATCATTGACCCTGTCCCTGATGAGTTAGTTGCCCGCTGTTCTGGTTTCCCCGCCTGCGTTTTGCCAAGCAAACTCTTGCTATGTGGCCTCCCTTCTTACAGTAATGGCAAACCGCATTCGCAAGAGGGCAGTCATGTTTCTTAGGGGCGCCGCATCGGAAACACACAGCACTGGATAACATTCCAAGATTCCCTTGTTGTGGCATATTCATTTCATCGCCCTTTTTGAATACTATGCCCGTATTGGTGTGGATTCCATCTAAATTGGGAATTGGAAATCACATTAACTGCAGAAAAGGAAGGTGGTGGGGGTGAAAGTACTTGTTTCATCTGCGAAATATAATTGCGCGCCTGTTAGGCAGCCATAGTGCAGAAATGGAGACCTGAAGGGTCAGGTCTTCAAATTGCATGGAGAATAATTGCTCTTTCAGCGCTAAGTTTGCCATACCGCGAAGGATTTGGTGAAGAAGGGATTGTTCTAAGTTTTCAAATTTGCAGTTATCGGCTAGATGACGTTAATCCGCAACTAAGTCTTTCAATGCTTCACCTGCACATTGAAATCTCACATTAAACTTCTCCCGTTTGACCCACACGCAAGTGACAGGGATATAATGTCTAGCTATAAGGAGCAAAATGTCTGAGTAGCTTTTTGAAGATGGCTTTTTGGGGGCATACAATTTTTTCACCATCAGTTTGGACACCGGTACACGAAAGTAGAATAGCTTGTTTTTGAGATTCCAAGGAGATAGAATGTGCTTCCAAGAAGAAATCCAACTGTTCGATAAAATCTTCCCAAGAGTTTGCGTCGCCCGAAAACTGTGGTAGTGAACCAAAAGCCATTGACAGATTTGATGAAGTGTGGCCACTGATGGACAAAGCAGAGGTTCCGGTATTCATGATTGTATGCGAAAGAATCCACTGAGCGTTGAAAACAACCAAGGAAACACAAGCAAGACTGAACACTTGAAATTGTGAACGAAAATACTAACACGGTATGTATAGACCAAGTGGTCTTCCATATGCTAATTATGCGAGTAATTCACAGAAAATGTGCACAAGATTCGGTAGAAAAAGGAGGTACAAAGAAATAACTCATGAAATTTCATCGAAAACCTAGAAACAGACGGACAGAAATGAAACGCCAAACAGGCTTGGAGGAAGTTAGTACATATGTACACCAAAACGGCCAAAAAAACAATGAATAATGTTCACATAATCCCAAATAATGTGCACGATACTTATCGTTGGAATTCAGAACCATCCTTGTCGCCACTTTGATATGTCCTCAAACACAGACACGTGCTCAAATATGGATGACAATAAAGGTACATAACAATTCCTCCCCCCTTCAAAATTAACACTAAAATTGTAAAAATCACTAAGGCTCAAAAATTTCACAAAATGTCTTAATTCATATTCCCCCCCCCCTTCATATTGGCACACAAAGTCCTGCAAATATCCTGGACACCCATCTCCTTCTTACAGGTCTCCACGCATGGCAAACACATGGGTGAATCTATGGTCAGCTGGCATGACCTCACACAGACAGTTGATTTACGAAGCTGTCCGGGCTCAGCCCTTGCTGAACGAGGGGTTTGTTTTCGGGGTTCTCTCCCCGCCCGATTAGTTGCCTCTTACGACATGCTGGGATGCCATATCATTTATGAAAGCCACAGGCCTTTTTTCAAAAATCTAAGAGAAGCCCATGCATAAATTGACACAGTTCTACCTTTACAAAGATTTAACTATGCATTTTATCTAAAGTTTTAAATATTTATATTTGTTTTTTATTTATTTAATATTTTTTAATCATGTTTTCACACTACTGTTCTAGTACAATGAAATATGACCTTCCCCTATTTTCCAAGGTGAAGTAAAACAGGTTTTAGTGGATTACATATCACTATAGACAAGGTGCAAAATGACCTCAGCTGTTAAAGCAACTTAAAATCAACTGCTACTCTTGTTCAATGTCCTGCTCCAGCAACTTCCTTTTAGGATCCATAACCAGTCAAAAGAATGACTTTCAAATAATAGTCAGTTTGTGGCCTTTTCTCGCTGAAGTAAGACGTTTTTTCTAAGACCGTGCGCTCCTTTTTGAGGTGAATTTTCTGAAGTTTCCGTTATTGCAACTTTTGAATGGCTAGCTGTTGAAAGTTTTCTGTTCTTATACATGTGTTCCATCAACTAAGATAAATAAGGAAGTGTAAAAATTCGCAGTTGTTGTTGGTAAGTGCGTTAACGTAAATTTATCTCTCTTCTGCTGTTTCATGATACATATAACTATTTGGTTCCTCAATACTTCCGAGGGTTCTCATAACTTTTTCATCTTTTTATAAGTGAAACTATTCCCTAAATTCTGAATTGCATATTTTTTTAGGAAGGCTATTAGTCCCTCAGTAAGGATTTATCTTTCTATCGCAAGATAGTGTACGTCGTGAAATTCACAAATAATCGCACCAACTTCGATTCCGCAAGGTATGTGTTTTTACTATTTTCAATCAAAATGTGAATGGATAAATAAGGTAATCACAGCGATAACTTAGCGATCTTTATTCGTTTCCTTTTTACTTTTAGATGAGTGATTTACGTTCTGAGACGGACATAGAAACGGTTGCTCTGCTTTCTGGCGGACTTTCAGATGACGATTCTGACAGTGAAATTTCGGAAGCTTCGGCAGAGGAATCGGAGCACGACACCTCCAGCGAACAGTACATAAGTGATTCAGACACTGAATGTGTAATAGTTAGTTAGTTACAATAAAACTAAGTGGAGTACGACTGAGCCTCGCCGTAGAGTTAGGACGCCCGCTCACAACATCCTATCTCAACCAGCGGGGTTCAAAGGGGATAAGAATAAAATAAAAAGTCCGCTTGATTGCTTCAACATCATATTCGATGATGATATAGTAAGGATCATTGTAAACAGTACTAATGTAAAGATTGCAGAGATAGCCCAAAAATATTCGAGAGCAAGAGATGCAAAGCCTACCGACGAATTGGAGTTGAGGTGCCTAATTGGGCTACTATTTTATTTAGGCGCTAATAAATCAGGTCGTCAGAACTTGCTAGATTTGTGGGATCAAGATGGTCTGGGGGTTGAGATATTTTTAGCATCCATGAGCTTTCAAAGATTTAAGTTTTTATTGCAGTGCCTCCGATTTGACAATGTCAAAGACAGGCAAATCAGGAAGAAAATAGACAAGTTGGCGCCAATACGGGAAGTATTCGAATTGCTCGTGAAAAAGTTTCAGGAACTCTACAGTGTTGGCGAGTTCGTCACTGTAGATGAGCAATTGATCCCTTTTAGAGGCAGATGTTCCTTCCGCCAATATTTACCTAACAAGCCAGCCAAATATGGAATAAAGATTTTCGCTCTCGTGGATGCTGGAGTATATTACACCCAAAACTTAGAAGTGTACGCAGGAACTCAACCAGATGGTCCTCATAAACAGAGCAACAGTCCCAAGGATGTCGTAAAGCGGATTATCGGACCGATTGTTGGGACAGGAAGGAACGTCACGGCCGACAATTGGTTTGTAAGCGTGCCACTCGTAGAGGATTTACTCCAAGAAAAATTGACGCTAGTTGGGACCATCCGTAAAAATAAGAGGGAACTCCCCCCAGAAATTGTGGAAGTCAAAAATAGGAAGGAATACAGCAGCTTGTTTTTATTTAGGAAAAATATGACCCTGGTGTCATACGTACCAAAAAAGAAAAGGAACGTTTTACTAATTTCAAGTATGCACGAAGAAATCGCCATTGATGCATCCACGGATGAAAAAAAAAGCCAGAGATAATTACATTTTATAATTCAACGAAAGGCGGCGTTGATACGGTGGATGAAATGTGCGAGACTTACAGCGTGGCGAGAAATACAAGAATAGCGGTTTTTTATCATTTACTGAACACATCAGGCATAAATGCCTTCATAATTTACAGGAGCATACATCCCGATATGAAAATAAACAGGAGGACGTTCCTCCGAGACATAGCTAAGGGGTTGACTAAACCATTTATTGTAAGAAGGGGCTCGCAAACAAATTTAACCAAAGAGTTAAAAAGGAAAATTGAAAAATACGGTGAACCATCGACATCTCAAGAATCTCAAGAAAAGCTAAGAAAAGGGAGTAGTGGTAGATGTGTTATTTGTCCGAGGAACAAAGATATAAAAACGAAACTCTATTGCGAATATTGTGAAAGGCGCATGTGTGCAAAGCACTTTATCAAGATATGTGAGCAATGTTTGGAAAGTATTAATAAATAAGTCAAAAGATTTTCCATTACTTATTCATTCAAACACGATAGGGAAATTTTCCTTCCCGTTTCAGCGTCGTCAATGTGCCTCACGAAACATATAGAGAAAAATTATTAAATATAACGTTAAATATCATTAATCGGGTAAAATATTTCTCTTAAATTATTGTAGAATGTCTGATTACAATAAATGCGTCAATTACAGCAAATATATTGCGTCAAAAAATATGAAAGTCGAATTTTCATTTTCTTGTACCATCTTTTGGAGCATTATCTTTTATTAACTTATAAAAATTTTAACACTTGTAATATCAATGGTAAATTTAAATATTGTATAAAAAATATCCGTAATTTATAACACACAAAAAAATCGAGAAAGTTTACAAAAATAAACGTGATGAATGAAAAAGTCCGGTGGGGTGTAGAAATACCCCGCGCGAGTCATCGCGTAACTACATTGAGCGCGAGTCACGGCGGGTTAAAAGTCAAACTAATAGAGTAATAGAAGAATATCACTATTTAGGTACGAGCGAAGAATCAAAAATTACATATGTAAAGTAATTACTAACCGGTATGAAGAAATGAAATCAAGAACTAAGTATAATAGCTTTATTTCCTTCTATATTAATGCATACACTGCTCAGAAAGAACTGAAGAGCAACAAAGATTTGAAGTGGAAGAATGGCCGACTAAGCAAGAAGGGATGTTGATAAACAAACTCGGCACAGTAAGATTAGACAGGAACCAGCAAGATATGAACATCCAATTGCTCAAAACTGAAGAGGCTAACATGACCAGGTCCTAGGAAATGCTAGACATTCTCAAAGAGCGATTATTAAAGAAATGAAACAACAGGGACTAAATCATCTCATTAGGCCCACTGGACCAGATTTTCTGTTGGATCTAAACGTCCATTCGGATGATAAAGGTTAAAAAAAAACTCCCGTGGTCTTCCTGCAAGAGATGCTTCACCATTTGGGAAGTCCCAGGATTTTTTAGTCAGAAGGCATTGGTGTGTTCCTTTCTTCGGAACGTGAACGATCTTCCAGACTGCCCAACATAGACCCCCAGACAGTTGTTGGAGCTAAGGCAATAGAGGCTTCTTTCCTCAGGAATCTGTAGGTCTTTCCCATTTCTTAGGAGGTCTCCCAGCTCTGGGTCTAGTCTGGGGGTGAGTTTGATTGAGCAGNACTGCGTGCTATCAAATCCTGTACAAGAGAGTGGGCATCTTCAATCAGGAATAGCCGCAGAGAGGAGATCATACTCACACGTCTCAGGATTGGACATAATTCTCTAACACACTCGTACCTCTTCTCAGAGGACAAAATTCCACCTAGCTGTGATAAGTGCGACCGTCCCCTCAGCATTCAACACCTCCTACTCCAGTGTGACAAATATAGCTACATTCGCAACTCTTTAAATATTAAAAGGAACATGGCCACTATACTTGGAGATGACCAGGAAATTATCTCTAGAGTTCTGTCGTTCATTAAAAGAGCCAATCTTCTAAGGAAGCTTTAATTTTATTGTCATTTTTTGGATGTTACTGATTTAGGACTGACTTTAAGCACTAATCTGTGATATATACCAAAGTATTGCCGCAATTAACCAAGAGGTTGAGGCGCCCTATCCCCTTAAAATACTACTACTACTCGTTTTATGGCTTTAGAAAGTTTTGTTTTAAAGTGGTATTTTCTTTGGAAACTGCAGTATTTCTATGCGCCATGGGATATAATATTCAATGTATTTCTATTAGAGAGAAGAAACCTCTTACCAATTTCAATGCATTTTTTTTTTGATAATGTTTGATTAATGCAGTTAAATCTCAAGTTCTTTAATTTCTTCAATATGAAAAACTTCAGATATTGCTAATTTAGATATTTATTTGCCATTCCTTGATTCCTCTCTTTAAAGCTGAAACAATTAGAATGCACTTTATGTGCACTTATGCATATTTTTGGACTAGGGGATGGAAATATGAAAAGAGTTCACCCTCTTTCATTACATAAAGGAATTTTATTTAATTTCATAAAAGATTATCCACTGAAACCATCCAAAAATTCATAATTTACTTAATTCAAAAAATGTAAATAAGGAATAACAATGAATACCCAAAAGCATCAGGGAGGCTAACTTTGGAATAATTCACTGAAAATGACAAATTTTAAGTATGGTAAGAGTTCAGTTTCTGGAGAGCATTTCCTTAATGTAAAAACTCCAATTTTGTTGAAGGTTTTACTGCATTTTTCTTTTGATATTTTTATTACTACTGGTTTCAAAGTTTTCGGTCTCCTTAGTTCAGTTTATGTTCAAAATTTTGATTGAATCTAGCACTCTTTGCAATAGGAATAACGCAGTTCCAAAAATTCTTCCTTGTTTCTCTTTCAGGAACATTTTTTTCCTTGTTCTCTCTTTTTGAAATATGATTAATAATTTACTTCCTACAATTTTGTTTTTTGGCATGGCGATATTTATTTTAAGTTTGATTTGATTTACTTCATGCTTTACCATATGTTTAATGACTTGGCCATTCTCAAGTACTCTACTCAATAGCAAGCTAACTTAAACTTTGATAGCATTTTTTCATGTTCACATTATATTATATATGATATTCTTTGAAATTGCTTGGTAGTTAAATTCTTGCTCTTTCAATTGATTCATGCAATTATTCTAGAATTCAAATTTTCTAAGTCCAAAATTTATTTTCATATCTCATGATTCACTTAAATTTTGAGTTTGAATTCTGGACTGGAATAAATTGTGAATTTTCCCGAGTATTCTGGAATTTCCAAAAATTTTGCTTCAACTTTCTCGAGTTTGGCTTGAAAAATTATATTAAGTCCCCAAGGTCATTCAATNGCTCTCGCCTTCACACTTAAAAGTTAATGGAAAAGTTGTAACATCACCTCAGTGTATAGGAGATATCTTCGGTCAGACCTTTTCTAAGGCTAGCAGCAATGCAGAACTGGATCCAGAATTTATACAGCACAAAAGTATAACAGAAAGATCAGAACTATGCTTCCAAGAAACGGGTATTAAAGCCGATTATAACTTACCTTTTACAATGTAGGAACTGAAGGCAGCAACATGGAAATTAAAAAACACAGCCCCAGGTATAGACGATATTCACAATTCATTTATAAAACATATGTCGGAACAAACAATGCAGGAAGTACTAAAAACAATAAATCAATTATGGGATGAAGGATCTTTCACATCTGTCTGGCAAGAATCAATAATTATACCTGTTCCTAAACAAGGCAAGGAAAGGTCTGACCCAAAGAACTATCGGCCAATCTCTCTCACCAGTTGCTTATGCAAACTTATGGAAAGATTAGTGAATGGGCGACTTGTGTGGTGGTTGGAACGACGGAACCTCCTTTCAAATATTCAATGCGGATTCCGACGTGGACGCTCAGCCTTGGACCACCTTGTAAGAGTTGATAACTTTATACAAG
>KZ309122.1:54532-135014 GCA_000376725.2 Ladona fulva | reverse complement strand
TTGCTTCAACTTTCTCGAGTTTGGCTTGAAAAATTATATTAAGTCCCCAAGGTCATTCAATTGGTAAAAAAATAACATTTCTAATATTTGATAATTTTATTTTTTTCAGATCAATTTTTGCTATTTGCTCTTGAATTCCCAGTAATGTCTTTTCAATGGCTATGCTCAGAATAATTTTTACTTTCAATTATTCTGAACATAGCCATTGAAAAGACCCAGATCACTGGGAATTCAAGTATAGAAAACAAAAATGGCAGATGTCACAGCAGCAGGAAAAACAATTGAATTTTTGAGCTCTGAGAGGCCCAGGTTTCGCGCCCCCTACTGTACCAAAAGATTGAGGGTGAGGAGTTGGACATGTTTATAATGAAACTTGAAAAACTACTTTCTGACATTTCTTTATTGTTCTCTGTAATAAAATTAAACACTTTAAAATATTTTCAATAAAGCACACAAAATATCAGCTCCAGGTGTATTCTTTGCTGCAATTCCTCCATGCGTAACAAATCCAGCCAAGACGGTACATATTTCATTGAACTAAACCTGTAGATATGGTGATATTGTGAAAGCTATTTAGAAAAAAAAATTATATTGAAAATTAAATTTATAAGGAAGTCGAAAAAAATCAATTTTAACAATGTTACTACAGACTTAAAATTTTCAAAACATGTTGCATAATTGCTGTTATCTAAAATATGTTTAAGAGCTTCTAGATTTAACCTATTGAGCCTTTCACAAGAGAAGAGCAGCAAGGCAGCGCATACACATTGGATGAAGAATATTTACATAAATGAGTGAATTCACAGTTTGTTTAAACAAATATTAGTTTGAAGATTTATTTGCTCTCGAATTTATGATAGTAGGAACATTATGGTTATTAAAGATTCTTCGACCAATTCCTGCATGACCAGGCTCATTGTCAGAAAATTAAACCAGCAGATTAAATTAATCCAAACGATGAAACATTTGCATAAAGAACTTAAGCACCAAAACATCACCAGAATGCCAACAACTGACGTTATGTAAGTATGGATGTACGGTCTCAGTATATAAACTCGTACATACTATAAACAGAGCCGGTTTCACGCCCCTTTAAACAACTCATACGAGGGAACCGTTGCACGGTACAATATTCAACGGAGGCTTTAGCGTTGAATATCAAATTACGAACCCATTCAACGTTGTAAATTTGGAAAATGCGCTCATATTGAGCCGCAACATGATAAATTTGATTTTACGGTTTATTTTTAGCCTTTTTCAGAATGAAGTATTGAAACCAATGGAAATTGAGTTGCACGTTTGTGAGGTTACGTAACAGCTGAAATGCCTGATCGAACAAAAAGGCATCAATAAAGATTCTTCGGAGTAGTCCCACCCTCTAGTAAGTAAGTGTTTCAAGTAAGTTCTGATAATGGAAATCGCTTACACTCAAATCACACCTTTTCAATGCAACGGAGCGAAATCAATGAGTTTACAACATCTCTGCATTAATTATTAATTAACTTACAATCAGAAAATAAGCCAAAAGAGCTAAAGAGTTAAAAACAATTCATCCATTCCTATGCTTTTGGCTCATGAGGTCACTGCAATCCGCGAACCAGTGTAAAAGTTTCTTTTCACTGCACTTTGTTGGCTTTCTTTCAGGGTAAGCTCATGGATCCAACTTGCTTTGAACCTGAGAGAATTTAGGAGTAGGAAAAAAAGAGCTATTTCATTGCAAGCTGAGTGTCTCGAAAGTCGGGGTCCACGGATAGGTAAATGCACAATTCGTTCGACTTCAGTGAAAGCGGTCCCATGTTCGATTCTAGGTAGGGGCCTACGTGTGAAATTGCCTAAGCTCTCGAAGCACAACCATATCACTAATAGTATCGAAAGTCATATACTCAAATGCAAACTATACTTAATTCACGAAAATCCAATTCAGTATCACAATAAAGCAGAGAACAGGCTAAAACGTACCGCTGATACCGATACGAGCCTGCTAACTGCATTAAACTTCGATCCATGAAAGCAAAACATATCTGAGGAAACCCTGAGAATGTCTGATCTGAGACATGATTTAATCTTAATATTAAAATCGGAACGTATTTTGATTCAGTAAAAATGCGTGAATATCCCTCTAAAGATCAGCTGTTCGGATGTCCCATTAAACGAACAGCTCATTCGCGAAGGCACGTCGCGAGGAACAAATCTATCCACTTTTAAGAACGAGGGACATTAAACTGAAAAGTGAGGAACGTCGCAATCAGAATAAAACGATTTAACTAATTTTGTTGCCTTTTAAAAGGGTCTTTAAGACAAAACTAGAACGTTTGGGCATCCAAAGTTCAATCGATGACGGCGTGGAATAGCTTAAAGAAAATTCCTGCGATAAAGCACCAAAACAAATTTACACTCTTATTGATTTTAACACCACGCAATTTTATCATTTACTGCACATTAACACATTCCTGCAAAGATATGGGGAAATGATGAACTACCGTAAAGATAAATCACGCTACGATATAAATTGAAGATGAGCATTTAAAAATTTTAACAGTATCTTTGATAAGACTCACTAAAAGAGGCGATTAATTCTCTGCGATAAGGTCTTCAACTCCAGGCGACGTCCTTTGTACGACATCGAGGTGTCTCCTAGCAGGATTGAATCGCAACCTTCAGCATGTAACAGGAAGGAGGACGAGTCGGAGGTCTGAAAACCTTTTTAAGCCGAGAATGCTGAGACAGTGCACCAGAAACCAACGGATGGTGGGGCTGGTGTAGTAGGGGTGGATGGGAAACTACTGCTGCGATTACTACATTTCTTAAATAATCATAAAATATTGTTAGGATAATCAAATCCAATATTATATAATATGTATAAGATAATTTTTTAAGAGATAACATTTAGATTGAATGAAAAACTACCGTTGTTTATTTTCTAGATACTGTTTACAGTATCGTAATTGATATAGTTATCATTCATCCTTATAAATGCTTGAATTTTAATGTTCATTAGATCAATAATAGAAAATTAATTGACTTTCCTTGACTTGTTTTTAATTTTTTATATGTTCGGGTCAGGTAATTCTGAATTCAGAAGGGTTATATATTTCCGTCAGCTAAATTAGGGATAAAAATATCACCACCATTCAAATTTGTTCAATTAAATTCCTGAATACTATTTCAAAAGTCTAATAACCGTTCCATCGGATGGTTAGTTTAATTTGACCTATAATGTGACTTCATTGCTCATCCAATTTTTTTTCTGTGATATATAAATACCAAATTTCTGAAACGATTACGACTTCGAAAGCGTTTCGGTTCATCAGCAGCTATTGTGAAGGAGGCGAATGGAGTTCTGAAGACGATTTTACAAAACACTTTCCAGCTTGTCTTCCAGGGTTGAAATATATTTTCAACAAGTTGCTTCAGAACTCAAATTTTTGCACGAACTAATATATGAACGTATGATGGAAGGTATCAACGAATAGAACATAATCATATCCGATTGAAAATTTTTTTTATTAATGCATATTGTTATCATTAACTTTTGAAATAAATGCAAAATGATTTTGGATTTCATGTGACTGAAAGACGAATTTCCATAAATAGCAGAACTATGTGTCGGGTTTAATTTGTTCAACAATTTTTGAGAAAACTCCTCAGCTGATCCTTTTTAAGATTCATTCCAATTCCATTGTTCCAGGTACTTTTTGCTTCATGCCCTCGCTATTGAGATATAAATAAAGACTGAAGATAAGAATTAACAACATAAATATGACTATTACTTGGCACAATGTAGTCTTAATACTATACCAGCATAATTCGTGTAAATAAAAGTATAACCTCTGGCAAGTGAAATATGGACCCCTTAATAACAAAAGTAAAAATTAATTTTTTTACCATTATTTTGAGAATGCTTGCTTGCTCTATCATAATGATTTAAGAATGTCTTTACGAAATACCATATTACGTTTCTGATCACTTATATTTCCATAGGAAATACATGTGTTGTTGAGATTGATAAAATAATCTCCTCCTATTTTGCAGTGCATAGAAGCTCATTCTGATTATTTATGACAAAAAATAAATAAATCGGATTTAGTCACGGTAATTTACTCGAATTTTAAATCGTAATGAATCCGTCGTCTTTTACTTTTTCATGGTAAATAATTTCTAGATATCTTCACCGCCAAAACGTCGGTTTCCCGTTAACTTACCCGGCTGGTAAACCGAGAATTAAAACAAATAATGCACCGGGACAGGACAGAGACAATGGAGAAATAAATTACGATAAAAGGGCCCCTTGTTGAGATAATAACAGAATTTTGAGCCTCTGTCATGTCACAAATATCGGCCAATTCTTTACCATTAAATATATCCGAAAATCCCCTCACAAAGGACCTAAAAATAGTTTTTTCCCCTCGGGACCCAGGAACAAAAGGGCCCAAAAATACACGGAATGTGTTCGTGGAAAAGCCTCAAGCAAGCTAACGGACAGAAAAAACTAAATACGAAATTTTGTTGAAAAATCTGCTCCCGTTTAGTTTTAATAAGCGATCCAAAAATTCGATTTCGAGGCGAGTTGACGACTTTTTTTTTCCCACGGTGCATTATGGGTAGGCGGGCGATTCGAACGTAGACGCACTCGATTCAAAACTTACGACCGCTTCTATCTTTATTTTTTCCAAGCAAGCTTCCGTTTATATTCCATAATTTACGGCATTTTCATCGCGATACGGATTATACTTATATATTTCTTGGTATTATTATAGAAATAGATATATTTTTATATGTTATGTGAATTTATTTTGTTTTACAGAAAATAAATTTTTTTGAAAAAACGAGACAGTATAACCAGAAAAGAAATTCAAATTATTTATTGGCGAATTCGTACCTTGCATTAGCACTGTCAGTATGGTTTTAGGTAAGTTAACAATACTTTATTGCCTTATTTATTGCGAAGGTATTGTTGCGACTTAGGGCTTGCAAGGTCAGTATGTAAACTATAACCAGGGAGAAAGGAGGTAAAAGAGAGAAGAATGTTTTAAAAATTAACTTTTAAAAATATATTGTTTTATTAAAAAAATAATATACATAGTATTTCAATTGCTACAAAACATATTCATTCAGTAAAGGCTGTAATTTATTAGCTTTTTCTTTGTAGACCAAACAGGATCTCATCTTGACAGGCAGGACAGCAAAAATCTGTAAATAACAAGAAAATGTTTGATTCAATTGACATATACAATGGAGAATCTTGAGATGGTAAGGCAAATGCCTGTCGTTTTTGACAATTCTCAGTTATGGAGTTTGGGGTTGAAACTATCATAGGGTGTGACGAGAACATTTCCAGAATTGGAGAAACCAGCAACTTCCAACATAAAAATTAGTAAATTGCACTGTATTGTTAATAAAGAGCTAGTTTCTGAGGAATATTTTTCTTAGAAACAAAATGGCATGTTCACTTCCCATGTCACCTAAGCAAAGAATTACATAATTATTATTAATAGCAGCAGAATTCAATATTGATGAAAAGTGAAAACCAAGATATATTATAACAATCACCACTGAGGGCGAAATTTTTAGATGACACTTGAGTGGCCACTAACACTCAAAATGTCACAAATTCACACTGTCCTGGAACCCATTCCTGGCAGAGGGATGAATTTCCCACATAGGAGACATCACCAGTAATCTCTATATGTCATCATAGTTGTATTCGGTTGAGCCGAGTGGAGTTCTTTACTATAGATATGGCAACACTCAACTGAGAGCAACTTTGCTCAACAGAGTGGCAATTCTACACTTGCTCAAGTGGTGACTAAAAAGTCAGCCCTGAGTAAGGATTTGTGTATTAACAACCCATTGCTCCTGATGTCAGCAATGATGGAAAACTATCTTGAGAAAATTGACTTTGATTATATTGTCCTTTCACTCATTTATACCTTTGTGTAATTTGTTAAGGGCCAATACCTTGAAAATCATCAAAAAGTATGGTTATTTTAAATACAAGTAATATAAAAATACTATATAATGACTAAAGATGAATCAAATTACTGCATTAAAACCCACCACTTATAATTGATTTAATTTTAAATGTCAAGAAAATAAATACCATTCATTACTAAGTAATAATACCAACTATTAAGTCTCACATACATTAACATTAGCAGATATTAGTGAAGCAATAACCAAAATAATACATAATGAAGGAAGAAATTATTTCTGAAGGCAATAATATATTTCTGCCATGGTGATTGCATGTTCACCATTGGCAGAAGTGTTCCTGGGTTTGATTCCCACTAGGGTGCCCATCTCTTCGAAAGATTAGTTTTCCAAGCATTTTTGACAATACAATCGAAGATACAATCAGCATTGCAAATACTTTTAATCTCTCATTTGTATCTTAATTAGTGAATTTTGTTCTTGATCATTACCTTGGTAAACATCAAAAAGAATAATTACATTAAACAGAATACTAATATAATGATGCAATATACAAAAACAACTGATTATGATCACTTAAAATTCATTTACTTTGATTCTTTTTAACACACCAATTTAACAATTACCAACTATTAAGTTCCATATGTATTAACAGTAGTAGTAGTAGTCAATAGTACTTTGATAGTAATTGATAGTAGTAATAGGTTGATGCAGGATTACAAAAATATTGGGGAGCTACCTGATTCAACATGAAGCAGACATTACAGCCAAACAAAGCCAGCCAGATTTTCAGTCCAAAGTAAGCTGATTAAGAGAGGTAACACTGTTTTAATAGATTTGAATTAACATTCTCTCTGTTAAGTCATCAGCCCAAAGGAATTATACTCTCTTCACTGATAAATGAGGTAATCTGCTCACTGAGCCAGAATATTTTGAGTAGGAAATGGCCATGAAAGTATGAAGTAATTAAAATTTTTCATAAGATTGAGTAAAGAGTACCTGGATGAATTACATTATTCAGCATCATTTCAGCATACCTCAGTAACTTTCATATCATCACACAAATAAACAAGACTGATACAAGATTATATGAATGAAATATATTCTCTAATCCTATGCCAAATGACCAATGAAAAATGTTCCATTCATTAAGATGTGACAGTAAAGACCAAAAACTACCTAAAAACAGGAAATATCAACCGTGCATGAGCTAAAATATCTTTTAAGAAAGAGTCTTCCAAGTTGTGGGACTTAATGACCTGTATATTTGGAGTCTAGCAATTTGAAGTCATTTTATTTAATTTGTTTTGCTTTTTAATTTTGTAATTGATTGCAATGTGCATTAATTTATGTACAGTTTGCATCCTAGAATTTTAAAATCTTAATTTAATTTTCATAAGATAATTTCCAAGTTGTGCACTAATTTTAATCAGCATCGAAACTCAATTTCTTGGGCACATAGGCATTAGGTGGTAATGGCAGATGGCAAGGAAGGTGATGTAGGATAAAAATTCATAACAGTGTACAGCTGGTGACACAAGGGGAAAAATACACATTTGAAGGTGGTGAGGGGAAACCAGTCAAACAGGTGAAGGATGAAAGGAGAATGGAAAGGAAGAGGTGAAATATAGTGGTTGTGCAGATGAAATTCAGTTAAAATGTTTAAAATGCTTATAGTGTCCTTGTATAATCCTTCTGTGGGTGAAAATGAATGAATATGAGTTGTTTTAAGCATGTATAATGAATGTTGTTGAGAAATTGCATTCTAATAAATGAAATGAGGTGTTATGAGATGATGCTGAAATTACAGCTTTTTCCTTTCAAGTTTGTAAAGCATAAATTTAAATTTGGAAAGAATGAATAAACTCTTTATTAAGGCAAGGCTAGGCCAAGCTGGCCTCTCTTCCACCTAACAGTCAATACAATACACAGTTAAATTTAACATTTAAAGTTAAAGGAGGGAAAAAAATGCAACAACACAGAAAGATATGGGTTTGTGTGGGAAAACCTTCTCAAGTGAAGGTTGAAGAAGAGAAAAACCCCACTGTGCGGGAAAACACCCACAGAGAAGAGGGGTGAAAAAATGCAAAAACACAGTTATTATGTAATAAAAATAGAAGAGTAAAAAAATATGAACTGAACTGAACACTGAACAGATGCATTTATTATAAAAATTTTCAACTTTTTGAATGTTATATTTATAGGTGTTGAAATAAAGAATTGATCCATAAGTTAAATGTGGAAGGATAAAGGTATTAATTAGGCATAGTTTATTATCAACAGAGAGAGGACTGTTTCAGCTCAGTAAGGGATATAATTTAATTTTGGAGAACTGCACTTTTTTGATGGCATTATCAACATCAGATAAAGAGTTTGTCATTAATATAGAAGCCAAGGAATTTGGTAAAGGTAGAGATGGGATTGCTGTAAAGAAGGATAGGTGAATTTGTGGAACAATTTTTGTTGATAGTGAAAGTTAGATTAACATATTTTCCTGCATTAATTTTTAAATGCCAATTGGACAGCCATTGTTCAAGTTGCAAATTGTGGGAATTAATCTTAGAAATTTCGAGATCGGGGGAGGGTGACTGCAAATCAATCGTTAGGTCATCTGCATAAAGAAATCTATGAATAAATGGACCTGAGGGAAGGTCAATAATGTTAAGATTGAGAGAAAGGGACTGAGAATGCCTGAGGAACACCAGCAGAAATTGTGAGAGTGGTTGTGTGCTTGTTCAATTTGACTTTAATGGAACGATCTGTAAAAACTTTTGATTAATTTTACAAAGAGAAGAAGGAAAGGAGAGAGATAGTAATTTATGGATAAGGCATTGGTGCCAAACTCAATCCAAGGACTTGTGAATGTCATAGAAAACTATCTGAGTAGTGTAATTTCTGGTGAGAAATTCTTGAGTGATAAATTCAATTAAACAAAAAAAAACTAGATGAGTAGTTGAAATGTGCTAGGTGAATCCCGTTTGCTCAGAGATGATGTTATGAGAGGTTATGAGGGTGTTGATTTTGGTAAGTAAAATTTTTTAAATACTTTTGAAAGAGGGGAAAGGAGAGTGATGGGATGATAGTTGCTGATTATGGTAGGAACTTTCTGAGGTTTTGGAATTAAAAAAATTGAGACAAATTTCTAGGCAGAAGGAAAGTAGTGCAGCTGCAGACAAGAATTAAATTATTACAAATGAGAAAAAGAAATAAGGTAGATTTGAAAGGAGTTTTAAAATGCTATTAGCAAAAGAATCTGGTCCAGGTCCCTAGTGGATACTGTGAGAGTCTAGAACAATTTTAATTTCGGAAATATTTGTATGGAGGGAAGGATCGGTGGGATGAAAGTGAATGAGACAGCTATAAGAGAAGTAAATTGGAATGTTGGAAACAGTATTCTGAATATCGTTTTACAACAGAGAAGGTAGAATTTTATAGCCTTCTGCTAACTGCTTTGTTTTATATCCTCTCCATCTTGTCTCCTACACACACAATATTGATCTTTCTTCTCTGCAACATAACTACAATCTCTCTGCTCTTGCCATTCATAGTCCCGACATTAATTTTTCCAATTCTTATATCAATGTTATTACATATTTCATTCTTTACAAAATGTTTCTCCCAGAGATCCAATCAGGAAACTATTTCACCTCCAAAACATTTCTTTTGAGAAGAACAATCCATTTTCTTATTTGTTTTGGCCTATTTTTACAGCTGAATGCCCTTCCTAATGTTAACCCTCGCCATTTATCCAGGCTTGGGACTGGCACCTTAAGGGGCTGGCTTGCACCCCTCAGAGGGTTGTTTCCCCTTGGTGGCTGGTTTAAAGGAAAAGGAGATATACAAGATTGTGTTAACTACAGAGGAATTCAACTGATGTCACACAAGATGAAGATATGGGAAAGGATAATCAAAGGAAGGCTACGCTTGGAGATCGAGATGTGTAGTGAACAATTTGGGTTTATGCAAGGGAGAGGAACGACTGATGCAATCCCAAGGAAGAATGGACTTGAAAAAAGTCTGACGGGACCGGGAATCGAACCCGGATCTCCCAATTGCCGGTCGGGTGCTCTGTCCGTTGAGCTATCCCGGCAGAACATTTCTCCAAGCCATTCGGGATACTTTGTGGGCAAGGACGTTGCGAGTTTCTGTCCGTTGAGCTATCCCGGCAGAACATTTCTCCAAGCCATTCGGGATACTTTGTGGGCAAGGACGTTGCGAGTTCGTCCACATGGTGGCATTGTTTGCTGTCTCGGCACAGACAATCGATCTGAGACTGATGTTGTGAGACGAACTCGCAACGTCCTTGCCCACAAAGTATCCCGAATGGCTTGGAGAAATGTTCTGCCGGGATAGCTCAACGGACAGAAACTCGCAACGTCCTTGCCCACAAAGTATCCCGAATGGCTTGGAGAAATGTTCTGCCGGGATAGCTCAACGGACAGAGCACCCGACCGGCAATTGGGAGACCCGGGTTCGATTCCCGGTCCCGTCAAGACTTTTTTCAAGTCCATTCTTCCTTGGGATTTTTCCTGGGAGCGCACCATCTTGCGCAAAGTCACCCTTACCCGTTTTCCTTTGACTGATGCAATATTTGCATTAAGGCAATTGATAGAAATTTATAGAGAAGTACAGTCTGAGCCTTACAGAGCCAAGATCCATCCATCCATCCTACATATCTCTTGCTTAGGCAAGAGATATGGAGAGGTATGAGAGAAAACGGAGTTCTGGAAAAGTATGTGAGGATAGTAAAGGAGATATGAAAGAGCAGTGTAGGAAGGACAAAAGTATTCCCAGTAAGAATTGAACTTCTTCAAGGATCAACTCTCAGCCTGTATCTCTTTAATCTGGTTATGGATGGAAAGATGTAAAGAGTACAACACCCTGGAACATGCTATTTATGAACGATATCATCCTCTGTGGTACAGACCCAAGAAAAACTAGAGGTGAAGCTTGAAGAATGGAGGAAGGCTGTAGAAGAAAAAGGGATGATGATTGGCAAGTCAAATACAGAATACATGGCAACAAAAACCATAGAAGGCCTAATTACAAATCTTAAGGAGAAGCAATTACAATCTGTTAGGAAGTTTGAGTATTGCGGATCTAACTTACACAGCGACTGAGGCTTATAAACTGAAATACAACACAGGATAAATGCTGATGGCTGAACTGGAGAAAAATTAGTGGATAACAATGTGGTAGGAACGTAAGCTGTAAGATAAAAGGAAAGTTGTTCAAGTCTGTGGTAAGGCCTGCTATGCTGTTTGCGGCTAAAGTATGGCTGATTAGAAGGGAACAGGAAAGAAAGCTGGAAGTACCTGAAATGAGGATGCTGCATTGAATGTGTGGAGTAATGAGAAAGGACAAGATATAAAATGAATATATCAGGAGAACGTTATAAGTAGGGCCCATGAGCAAGAAGGTACAAGAAAGTAGACTAAGGTGGTATGGACATGTGCAGAGAAGGACAGAGGACTATGTTGGGAAAAAAGAGTTGCGAAACTGGACGTTAGTGGGAAGAGTAGAAAGGGAAGACCAAAGATAAGATGGAAGAACAAGGTGGCAGAAGACACAAAGAAAAACACAGCAGAAAAGAAGAGGCTTTAGACAGAGATCTATATAAAAGAAGGAAATGCCTACCCCATTGATATGGGATAAGGTGATGAGAAAGAAGAATGAGAAGAATTATAGGGATAAAAATAGTGGCACAATCCAAATTTATGCAATTAATTTCCAGAATGCTATTCCAACTGTCAAAAAATGGTTCCATTTTAAGGTTAGTTAATTCAAATTATAATATAACATCATTTTCTCTGCTACCTAAAATTCCAATTTCTGATACCAGTACAACTTCAAAAACATTTCAGCAGCTGAGAAAGAGAGGCAGATGGTTCAAAAGATAATATTTAAAGACAGTTTACAGCATGTCTTCCAAAGATAAAATATACTTTATATAAGTAACTTCAATAACAGTAGACTCTAACTTTCACTGAAAGATGTCTCTGAACTAGGAAATGGATGGATGATGAGTATCAGTGATTAAAATCAGAGAGTAGAATATAAAAATCATTTCCGATTCACAAATGTTGTCATTAATGTATTAATTTTCAATTGTGCAAAATTAATTTGGATTTTACTAGACTGAAATACGTATTTCCATAAATGGTTCACAAAAATATGTATGGGGTTTTAGTCATTCAATAATAATACCTGTAACTGTAACTCCTTAGGCAGAGTTTTAGTGGTTTGTTTCTTCAAAAAAAATAATCATGTTGAAAACAATACAATCGCTGTAGATATAATTTCTCAACTGATGACCATTATAGATGACTAGGTTAGCCTAATGGTAAATCTAGCCTATCAAGTATATGGTAATTTGTTAAGATTATCATTACTTTCATTTCATTTAAGTGGTACATACCAAAATTAAAAACCAAAGAACTAAATCCAAAATAAATCAAGAATCAAAACCATGAACATGTTCACAGTTTTGGATTAAAATTTTTATTCTTCACCAGCACTTGTTTACTGCAAATAGATCTCTCATAGTGAATAAAATTGTTTGTTTACTGCATATTGCATTAGTTTAGCTTTAATTTCTGTTGAATTTGTGTAATTACAAGGAATTATCAATTAACATTTAGCAATTTCTACTACATTTTGTTTCAGTATAAATGAAATTGCAGTTATGATTGATACCAGTAATATTGACACTAAATTATTTTTTTATTAACATTACTGGTACATTACATTTGTCATAGAAATAACGGTAACTGTAGAGCTGAGAAGTTATGCACACATGGCTAATAGTTATACAGATAAATATTTGAGTGCAGTGTTTCCCAAACTTTGTTCTCAAGTTCCACTTTTCATCTCCTCTATACAGCCCCAGTTTCTCCAAAGGGTGATTTTTTTTTAATTGTCATAAGTTAATACTTACGATATCTAGTTTGCTGGTGAATGGTAGTGAAATTCTGAGGATTTGTTCAGAATTAACCTAAATATTTGGAAGCACTGAAACAAATAAAGTACGATCAATCTTCTCCAGTCCCAACTAATGGAGTCAAGTTTCACAAGTGGCATGCAACCCATCACTTGGGAAACACTGTTTTAAAGAATGTCTGCCCTGTATTCCCATAAACATTATAATTGCATTGATAAAAAATATGTTTTTCTTAGTTTCCCACTTTCTTAGAGTAGTGTCTAGCAGAATTCATAATTAAATTTTGATTGGAAATGCCTGAAATTTTTTCATGGGGAGCCTGCAGAAATTTGACACCTAGATTGATCTTTCAACCCAAACTGAACTTGCCATCAGCTGTGAGATACATCCTTTCTTATTCGACCAAAAGATGAACCACATAATGCCTGGAGATCAAAAGATCCAAATGAGGACAGAGAATGATGAGAATCCAACCATGCCAGCTCTTCAAAAAGCTGACAGAGGTAATAAGAAGTCACTCCTCCAAAATGTGAGGATAAATCTAGAGCTGACTCAATACGGGAATTATCTGATCCATCACCCAGGGGTGGCAGTATTGCGGATGCACAACATTGGAGTTAAGGTTTTGTGGTGTAATGTTATGCTGATTCTGCAAAACTTCAATGAGAATGAAACTGCATCACTGGAGAAGTCCACGGAAAAAATGAAAGATTTTGAAAATGAAAGTCGAGTTATTGACATTCAGTTTTTAGAGATTTGTTTGCCAAACGGTATTTTTTTATTGAATCAATCAAACAAAAATATACCCAAATTTAGAGTCCCAAACTCATAACTTAGTTATACATATTATGTTGTAATAAACTATACATGTTGAGCTGTTTATGTGATTTGGCCCATTAAATTCTATTCTGAAATGATTCTCTCAGAATTTTGCAAGTAGAAAGATGGCAATCAGCAGATTTTGGAATGTCTTTGTAGGGCTCATTTTACTTTCTGGATTAAATTCCTTACTTAAATTAATCAGTGTAAGGATTGAATACAGACTTTAAGAATAGGTTATATTTCCATTTTTTTACTTAAATGTAATGTTAAAATTTCCTATGCAAAATATCGCCTGATTTTTCAATGTGAAGAATGCATGCTTCAGTTTTCCTTCTAGGAATGGAAATGCTTGAAATTTATATAAAGATAAAATAAATTTTGTAAAAATAAGTAAAAGTTAGATAAATTTGTTACTTTGACTTATCTATATTAAAAAATGATTTTATCAGTAGTTGAACCATTCTGGAATAACCCCAGTTACAGACAAAACATTGGTTTGATAAAATATTATTAAGCGATGGTATCTGCAATTATTACTATATATACTGGACAGCATCTATGATTACTTTCAAGTCTACATTGATGACAAAATGCAAGGGGAATATAAGACAGTTTCAGACAGATTGGTTAAGCTTGTGAGTATAGTTGCAAAATGACTAGTAATAAAACATTATTAATATGTAAATTAGCAGTACAATGTTTTATTTGAGAACTTGAAGGCAAGAAAGTCTGCTTCTAATTCATATCTTAAACAATCTCCTTTCAAAATAAAGTTAACCAATGTTACCAGGAGAATTCTGTTTTCAGTATTACAGAGCACTGTGGTATAAATACAATTTGCAAAATTCTTTATCAAGAGCGAAGGTTATGGAAATAAATTAGTTAAATTTCTAAGTGGTATTCTATGAAGTCTGACCAAATCTTAGGGATCACATTGGTAATGGAAATAATGCCGAAGTTGTTTTTTAACATAGAGTATAGTACCACCATCATTGGTAGTTAATCTAAGCCTTAGGTTGATACAGCTTTGAAAGATGTATCCGGTAAGCAGTTAAATTTTCATTAACTCAGTTTTGAGCTAATAAATAATCTTTAAACCCAACCAAGGTAACTTTGTTAGTAAATTAAGTAAGAGCAAGTCAAATTTTTTGGTATGGTAGTATTCCCTCTGATTTCTCTTAGGTCATTATTCTTATTTGTGTGTGGTTATTTTAACTAAGCCTTGCATTGATTCTTAATTCTAGCAAACATCTTAACACTGTCCAAAAGTATATTCAAGATATCAGCATTAACTGTAAGAGACTGATGTATTCCTGTAATGGATGAGCACTGTGTTAAAGCAACTAATACTAAGCTTGTTCATGGCTAAGTATGACATATTCCTTGGAATATGTGCTTCATTTTATGTCCCACGTGAGAAACACAATATTAGCTCCATTTTCTTTTGGTGAGAAATGAAATTGTGGAAAGAAAGAGTTTATGAGATTTCAAAAGCAATAGTTTTAATAGAGACTTTGATTTTATTTCTTGCATGTTATATCTAGAATTTGAATATGATTCCATTTAAGCCTTAGGATAAAATCAGAGGAATAACTTGGATAAGTTAAATTTATTAAAAAATAATAATAAATAAATTTTCAGCATGTAAATGAATAAACTGTAGCATCTTTCTATTATATTAACATTCAAATGAAATGTCTAAGATGTTTTTCAGAAATGTACTTAATTGATTAATGCTGTGAATATTTGGTCTTATGATGAATGGAAAAATGTGCCATGTAAATGTAATTGAAACTTAGATAATGTGCATTTGCATGTGATAATTGCTTTAATGGTAAGTAATTACAGAGCTAAGAAGTAGATAATGTTTAGAAAGTGCTTCTAATGATGAATTCTTGATTCTTTATTTATCATATGAGAAAAGAGGAATGGAAGGAGGATAAAAGTGATCTGCTGTTTGAAGAATAGTACAGATAAATTTACCTATGTTGACTGTGGTTTGGTGTATTGAAATGGAGAATTTTAATGTATACACAGGCAATAAAAATAGAACAAAAGAAATGAATGTTGATTATAAAGAGAATTTGAACTTATACTTTTCATTTAGAATTTTTTCTAAATATAATTTGGACTTTTAATTCAGATTTCACAGCCGTATCATACTTCAGTACTTAAATATGATAGTTAATTGGATAAATTAAGTTAATGAAACATTAAAATTCAAAGAATTTATTTGGTAATTACATATCTGAGAGATAAAGAAAGTATTAAAGGAGAAGAGGAAAAAATACAATCAATCCACAGAAAAAGACTCTTGAAAATTGAAACACTGATAAAAAGCCACATGAGCATAATTTGCACTTGCATCTATTAAAAATTACAGAAATTTGAAGATAGCCAATTTATATTAGCTGAGGATTCCCAAGGAACTTTTTGGTAATGCTATGTAATGTACACTTTGCTCTTATTGCAGTTTTCTTTGCATTACTTTCATTTGAATTCAGCAAATGAGGCTCACTGGAAAGTGGAAGAGTTTAGGAAAAATACTCCACACTAACCAACTATGAAAAATAGTTCCAAAAACATCTGTTAACAAGTGTGACACATGACTTTTAAATAATGCACACCGACTAGCATGTCAGTGCACAAAATAACTGAAAAAATATACTATCTTCTGCTAATCATTAGAAGGTTTAAAAAAAGACTTCAGTGAAAAAATGTAAAGTTGATAAGAGGGATTTAATGAACAGTCCTTTTTACAATTACTACAAGTTTTATATGTGTTTTACTGTCTAAGAGATAATCTGGATTAATTATAACTATAATATTTCAACTTAAAATATCTAATTAACTTTCTAGGCCCTAATGCATGTGAAAATATTTACATAATATCCTATATCTTGACTTATGCTAAAATATTGCCAACTTATTCCAGAGAAAACAGTGGAATAATTCATGTTTATTACATCACTATTATGCATTTTTACTCAATTGTGCATATAAAGATAGTTCACAAGTTTTAACAAAACTATTCTGCTAAAATTGGTCCAGAAGCATTCAACAAAACTGACAACCAAAAGAAAAGACAGTAATTTTAAGTTAAGATTTTGGGCTTGACCAATACAGGAGATCAACATATACAAGATTACATTGTAGGTAGTGATCTACCTACAAGTCTTAGGTAAATCCTACAAGTGAAAATACTGCAAAACATTAGAGAAGCAATTTTTCTGTTAAAAGATCTTATTTCAAATAAGCTCCAAAACCAAATAAACTGGTTGAATTTTTTGTGCCTATTATTTAAGAGTAATCCTTTCCATTGATTTTGCAGACAACATACACTTATATTTCTGCATTCCTATCTTTCTGTTTAAATGCGTCTCAATGAATTTAAATCTAAATGATATTTCACCATCATCACCTTCCAGGGTTATCCCTGATTAGAAGATCCTAGTCAGTTAAGAACTGCAGTAAGGATACTTGAACTGAAAAATTGTTATTTTATAGCCTTCTGGCTGAAATTTGTCAAAATTAATTTGATGCATATTACTGCTAGTAAAGAATACTCCATTTAGCATGAGTGCATTTAGGTTGGAAACCTATTACCATTGTGAACATTACAATGAATATTGCATCGCCAAAGCCAACCAGTGTTAATTACATGAAAACCAGAAGTTGTTCTGGAAGTTGATGAAACAGGTATGAAAGTAGCAAAATAAATAAATAATAAAATGACAGAAAAATGAGGCGTTAAATAAGAATTGCCATCGCATGGTGTTCCACACAAAAATGGCTAAATCATTAAATTATGTGGTAGTTTATTATTCTAAGCACCTACTTCTCTAGTATAATCAGGTATTCTCTGCATTGAGATATTAAATACATCATTCTCAAATGAAAATGCTTGAGTGCCTTCAGATAGCCATGGGGTAATGTGTTCAACTTTGGTGAAAGCAGTTTCAGGTTTGATTCCCTGTAGGGGCTCATGTGCGGAATGACTTAAGCTGTCGAAGCACTTTTAAAATAAATACTACTACAAAACTGCTAGAAATCTTCAGAGAAGCAAAGCAAAATGAATTTTTAACATTAAGTATGAGAACTCTGACAGATAGGTAGTTAAAGATATACAATGCACAGTTTAAGTCAAAACTATCTTAAAAACGATTTTTATTTAAACATAAGTTAAATTTGTAGATACTTCAATTTAAATTTTCTTATTTCTTCTGCCAGGTCCTGATGAATTATGTATCCTTCCTTTGTCCCTTGGTAAAGGATACAGAAAATTGTTTTAAATTTAATTTTGCCTTAGTTACTATCCTGGCTGAAATAAGAAGAAAGTTACTGAAATATGAACAACAGATAGTGATGGTATTCATTTTTGTCACACCTTATTGAATATTAATACAAGAGTTGTTCATAGTCATACAGTCTTGTACATGTAAATGAATTCCACACATAGCACTGTGGTTTAGAGATAGAAGTTATGGCAAACTACTTCACTCCTCATCATGATAGGTGTCTCATTTCCCCAAGAGCTTGGCAGTTAATGGTGGAGGGCTTAAGGTATAAACTAACCTTCATGCAAATAGACTTCTACTTTACAGATGCACAATTCTACTCTGTTATATCTATTAGATATTTGTAGCAAATTTATCTTAATTAGACTCTGGATCATTAGTGGATAAAGAAATATGTAATCTAACTGGAAATTCATTACACAAACCAAAAATTTTTTACACTTGTTGCAAACCATGAGTACATTTCAATACTAGAAATTGTTTCCCATTATATTTTCAAACACAGGTCAGGATACTATAATAATAGCCAGATGTAAGATATGATGATGATTTCTAACTTACATGATTAAAATTAAGATTATACAACTCTATTTGAGGTGGACTGTTTGGAATCATTCAAATTACTTCATTTTTTGCTCAAAAATCCATAAGATGTTAAGGGAAACTTCCTTCAATTCTTCCTTAAAAAATAATATATCAGTACATCAGTAGTAATAATTATAATGGCTAGGAGAATGAGGGATGAATAAAAGGTAGTATTACATTTCCAAAGCTCATGCTTACTATTTTCTACGTTTATAGCATACTCCCATGCTGTAATACTTAGTGACATATCTTACAATCTAGCATTTATTCATCAACATTTAATATTTACTACAAATTAAAATCACTTTACAAACTGAATTTATAGAAAATCACAACTCAGAGGACAAAGTGTATCTTCCCACACAAAGATGCATATGAGCACACTAACATCACAGCATTATAATTATATTAACCCATTAACGCCGCCTGTCCCCATTTAAGGACGTTTTTCATTACTGTTATTTCGACAAAATAGGTTTTAAATTCATTCCATTGTAATTTTATTGTGAACCAATTGAGTGTTACAGACTTTGTAAGCACACAATTTGATTTGTAAAACCTTTTAGTTCATGACTGGGTTCTGCTGAATGCGGACGTAAAGAATTTCTCCAACCAGTGATATGAAAGGTGTTTGTCCTTAAAAATTGTGGACATATTGATACATTATATTCATCTTAGACAATTGGAAATATATCAATTTACCATAAGTAGATAATTTTATAATTATATTTTAAGTGTAGTTGTTTTTATTACAAGGTAGATCAAGCTGTCCTCATACGAGGACGTTAGGCACATATGTAGGCTATTTTTATTTTAGGTACAACATTGGGTATTGCCTAATAGAGCGGAATGTTTCACTAGAAAAAAACTTTTATGGATTGAATGAGGCCATTCATGCTATGAAGGATGAAGAATCTAATGATATTGAAAATTCTGGGGATTTTCAAATGAATACAATTCCACCAAATTTAGATAAACTGACTGACTGTGAGGAAGTAGATGAGGATATATTATCCCAATAAATTTCAACAATATATTCCTAAAATTGTCGAAGTGCTAAATCTGGAAAGCATTACAGAAGAAGAGGAAAATAAAAATAATTTATCAAAGAACGAAAGCACAGGTAATTTGTTAGGTGACTACTTTGACATTGTGAAAACCACAAGAACATATTGGTGCCTCGATAAGGACTTTGGTGTTCCTCATGCTTACAAAAGCATCTCTCTAGACATATTTAGAAATCAGAAGATTTTTGCAATTGTCTAATGACAGAGGAGAAAATAGGGAATATTCTGAAGTCTAGATGTTCAAAATTAGGCCCTTGATGATCATGCTCATAAAATCATTTTGCCAATGGGATTTCATCCACAAAGAGTTTTTGATAGATGAATCTGTGGTTAAGTACTTTGGATACAATCCTGCAAACCAATTTATAAAATCAAAGCCAATAAGGTTTGATTATATACTATATTATACTTAGCAGTTCTTCAGGGTATTGCTACCTCTTTGATGTGTACTGTGGAGAAAATTACTACAAACCAAAATATTCCAAGTCTGTTGGTACAAAAGTCAAGATGAATTTATTGAACAATGTACCAAATCCCTCGAATCACACAGATTTCTTTGATAATTATTCCACTACTCGTACTTTCACGTCATTGGTATACCTCAAAATGAAAAATATTATAGCAGTGGAGACTGTCAGAAATAATCGAATACATAATTGTCCTATTATATCTTCAAAGGACATGAGCAAATGGAAGAGAGAAACCTATGACTACCATTTTGACAAGAATAACGAAATTATGTGTAAAGTGGAAAGATGATACTGTCTGCTCGATTCTTGAAAATTATCACTTTGTTGAACCAATAAGTTATGTAAAACGATGGTCAAAAGTAGAAAAGGCGAGAATCAACATTCCATAGCTAGCATAATTCAATGTAGGCACCGGTGGTGTAGATACTCATGACCAATGTATCTGTTTGTTCAGAATAACAGTAAAAGGAAAAAAAATAAAGGTGGGTTTTATTCGCATATAAGCTAGATATGGTAGTCACTAATGCCTGTAAACAACAAAAAATTGCTGCAAATGAAAAAAATGGATCAATCAGACTCTTGTCGTAGTATCATACGAGGTTACCTAAGAGATGCCAGTACAAATAAATGCAATAAAAGACATAAAAACAGTAGTAATCTAAATTTGAGTAACGACGATCACTTTACAGAAAAACTACAACAACAATTAAAATGTTGTATCTGTCAAATGGAAGCTAGATGGTCTTGTAACAAATATAAAAAGACATTGTGTTTGGAAAAGGGTTGCTGTGAAAAATGCGCGGCATGTTCAGAAAGTAAGTGTACTAGATTTTTATTTTTTTTTCTAGAAAAATTGTATTTGAAAAAAATTACAGGATATCGTTGATACACTTGTTGATTATTTTTCCACATAATCGCCATCCTATTCAATGCATGTGGTGAGCCGTGGCACTAGATTTTTATGTCCTCCTTGAAGAACTCTCCCGCCAGCTCCTTCACCCACTTCAGAACCTCTTTCTACATCTGCTCGTAGGTTGAAAATTTAATTCCACCCATGTGTGCCTACAGGAAGGTGAAAAGGTGATAATCTGAAGGTGCCAAATCAGGTTCAAAACATCCCAACCAAATGAGTGCCTTGGTGGCTAAGGCTGTGCAAGGACAGGCTTTGACATGCAACATGCACACTCCTCTCGTCAGCATTCTCCTCCTTTTGTTTTGAATAGCCCTTTTGAGTTTTTTTTAGGGTCTCACAATATCGTTGTGCATTGATGGTTTACCCCTGAGGCAGAAATTCGACCAAAACTATGCCTTTTTGGTCCCAAAACACAGAGGCCATTATTTTTTAGCTTGAACTTGTGGTTTTGAATTTTTTGGCAGATGGGAAATTGGTGTGACGCCACTGTGTCAACTGTCTTTTTGTCTCAGTCATGTAATGAGCCACCCACGTTTCATCTCCAGTCACAATAGAGCTCAGAAAATCTTTTGGTAGGTGTTATTCCTTCCGCGAGTAGGAAGCGGATCACAGCATGTAGCTCGCACTTGGCGGGATTTCTTACCGGCATCTTTCATGCAACTGGACACAACGACATGAGTTTATGTACTACAGTGTTCCAAAGATTCTTGCTCTTGTCAAGAGATCCCCCTCTATCACTCAGTGTTGTTAACCCTCAAAAAACAAAAAAAACAACAGCCCATGAAGGTCACAGGTACACTCATTTTCTGAATATGCCTTGTACCATACATCTGCCTAACGTCCTCATTTTGGGGCGGTCATTTTTCAAAAATGTTTAAATAAACTCTACTAATTTCTGTACATATATTGTTTTATTTTGCATTTTTCTTGCCATAGAATGAATAATAACAATTTTCTTCCAGCCATTACTTTTCCGGCGTTAATGGGTTAAAAAACCATCAACTGTCAGTAGGATAGGACAAGGGTTAGCATCACCTCATACAACACAGAAATATAGGTAGTCATCAACTTATAACTGTGTTCAGTTCCAAGCAAACAGTCTTAAGTCAATTGATACAAGAGTTGGATATTGATCAATTTTTGTAATTTGAATAGAAATACTACCTTTGCAGAAAGGCTCATGATGTAACTTTCAAAAAATACATTTTAAAAATTAATGCAGGAGTAACTACAGCTGATAACAGAATTTTATCTGTGCTCTGTCTATGTAAACATTGACTTATTTTTCTAAAGAGAGGCAGAGAAACTGTGATCATAAGTGCAACCAGTCAATGATCATTTGCATTGATCAATTAAATGCATATAACTGATAAATACATTCCTTACCATGCCATAGTGACACTTCCCTCTTAAGTCCATATTAGGGAACAAGAGTTCAAGTAAGAGCTTCATCATCAAAGCATAGTCTACACCTGATTGAAGCACAAACTATCCTTGCCATGTCCTTTCCACATTAGCTTTACCTTTTTCAACACCAAAATGTTACCAGCAATTTGGATTTTTCCTGGTATGGATGTTGCAGGAAATTTTCTCAGGTTGTCAACTGGACTACTGCTTCAAGCTCCCCTGATGTTTCAGCAACTCCCTCTGGTGCCATCTTCAGAATGAAGCAGTAACCCAGCTGAAATCTGAGAAATTTTCCTGCACCAAACTGTTGGCTTTCGAAACCAATAATTTACAGTAAATGAAGCCTCAACAAGATAATCAATGAGACACAGTTGATTGTCATAAACAGTTTGACACACACAAGGTGAAAAAGAGTACATCAGTAAATCCTTAAAGTTTTCAGTAACACAATGGTGTAAACATGTTTAGAAATTCACAAAGACAATATTAAAACAAAGGCATATGATCATACAAAGTGTTCCTGAAATTTTGCTAACAAGGGATTTCTAAGTATTTGGATTAATTTATAAATAATAATGAAAAAGCTGAGGGATTTATGCTAAAGACCCTACTTTATAACCTCTGAATATAGTAGCAGTGATCAAGAATCCACAAGGAATTCAATCTAAATCAAAGACAAGTCAATAACTTCTCTCAAACCAGCACTTAAACACTGAAATCTTCCACTGATAAGAAGTACTTGAAAAAATTGAAGAGCCATATTGTTAGTAAAAATCGATTTTTCTTTTCAACTTAAGTATGCCTTTTCTAGATACTGATTCAATTGATTTGGTACCACAAAGTTTAAAATTCCTATTAAATGGAAAAGGTCATATGAATATAATCATAGAATTCATCCTACTATGCTTTCTCAGTTTTAGAAGCTTGCATGAAAATAATGATTTAGAGTTACACATTCCAGAACTTTCACCAATTTTAAAAATGATAAAACATTAACAATTCTACAAGCCAACAAGCCCTATTTTCAGATGTTAATTTAAGGAATCTTACCATTGAATGGATACCTAAGCTCAAGGAAAAGTTGAATTCAAAGGAAAGCATTAAGAAGGTTGGAAAGATGATACTGTCTGCTCGATTCTTGAAAATTATCACTTTGTTGAACCAATAAGTTATGTAAAACGATGGTCAAAAGTAGAAAAGGCAATAAAATGACAGAAAAATGAGGCGTTAAATAAGAATTGCCATCGCATGGTGTTCCACACAAAAATGGCTAAATCATTAAATTATGTGGTAGTTTATTATTCTAAGCACCTACTTCTCTAGTATAATCAGGTATTCTCTGCATTGAGATATTAAATACATCATTCTCAAATGAAAATGCTTGAGTGCCTTCAGATAGCCATGGGGTAATGTGTTCAACTTTGGTGAAAGCAGTTTCAGGTTTGATTCCCTGTAGGGGCTCATGTGCGGAATGACTTAAGCTGTCGAAGCACTTTTAAAATAAATACTACTACAAAACTGCTAGAAATCTTCAGAGAAGCAAAGCAAAATGAATTTTTAACATTAAGTATGAGAACTCTGACAGATAGGTAGTTAAAGATATACAATGCACAGTTTAAGTCAAAACTATCTTAAAAACGATTTTTATTTAAACATAAGTTAAATTTGTAGATACTTCAATTTAAATTTTCTTATTTCTTCTGCCAGGTCCTGATGAATTATGTATCCTTCCTTTGTCCCTTGGTAAAGGATACAGAAAATTGTTTTAAATTTAATTTTGCCTTAGTTACTATCCTGGCTGAAATAAGAAGAAAGTTACTGAAATATGAACAACAGATAGTGATGGTATTCATTTTTGTCACACCTTATTGAATATTAATACAAGAGTTGTTCATAGTCATACAGTCTTGTACATGTAAATGAATTCCACACATAGCACTGTGGTTTAGAGATAGAAGTTATGGCAAACTACTTCACTCCTCATCATGATAGGTGTCTCATTTCCCCAAGAGCTTGGCAGTTAATGGTGGAGGGCTTAAGGTATAAACTAACCTTCATGCAAATAGACTTCTACTTTACAGATGCACAATTCTACTCTGTTATATCTATTAGATATTTGTAGCAAATTTATCTTAATTAGACTCTGGATCATTAGTGGATAAAGAAATATGTAATCTAACTGGAAATTCATTACACAAACCAAAAATTTTTTACACTTGTTGCAAACCATGAGTACATTTCAATACTAGAAATTGTTTCCCATTATATTTTCAAACACAGGTCAGGATACTATAATAATAGCCAGATGTAAGATATGATGATGATTTCTAACTTACATGATTAAAATTAAGATTATACAACTCTATTTGAGGTGGACTGTTTGGAATCATTCAAATTACTTCATTTTTTGCTCAAAAATCCATAAGATGTTAAGGGAAACTTCCTTCAATTCTTCCTTAAAAAATAATATATCAGTACATCAGTAGTAATAATTATAATGGCTAGGAGAATGAGGGATGAATAAAAGGTAGTATTACATTTCCAAAGCTCATGCTTACTATTTTCTACGTTTATAGCATACTCCCATGCTGTAATACTTAGTGACATATCTTACAATCTAGCATTTATTCATCAACATTTAATATTTACTACAAATTAAAATCACTTTACAAACTGAATTTATAGAAAATCACAACTCAGAGGACAAAGTGTATCTTCCCACACAAAGATGCATATGAGCACACTAACATCACAGCATTATAATTATATTAACCCATTAACGCCGCCTGTCCCCATTTAAGGACGTTTTTCATTACTGTTATTTCGACNTTATTCTTTATTCTTGTTGTCAATTAAATGATGAAAATCAGAAAAATTGCAACCTAAAATTCTTCCTTAGCAATAGTAGTGCAATAATAGTAATAATAATGTAAACTAAGTGCCTGCAGTTATTTTCTTATTTACTTAAATATAGAAAAAATAGAGGGAACTATGCTTTTCAGCCTTTTTAGTAAGCAAGCTAATCTAGCAACTATGAGGTCCTGAGCACTAATTCTGGAATAGGTATGTATTTATAAGCTCATTTGTTGTTTACATTCCTCATCATAACATAGCATCATCAGCCAATAATTATGTGATGTTATATATAAGCATACATTTATGCTTGTCTTATGCAATGCAGTTATGATTGGTTTTGAAGATGCTCACAGATGTGCTCATTCCTATCAAAGTTCCACAATGAATTGCCTTTGCAAACTGATGTTGCAGAATATACTAAAATTGTTGTTTTAATTGCCCAAGTATGAAATTCAAGACCCATTGAGCAAATTCCTGCAATTGCACTTCAGAAAGAACCTCCAGAAAAACCCAAACCAAATGTACCACTAAGATTCATTTGCACCAACATCCTAAGGAGATGCACCCTACAGTTTGGAAACCGTTGCTTTAATCTGTTCCTTCTGATTATCAAGAGACAGGCTTCAACTGAATACCAAGGAAGGTTTATGGAAGAACTGGGTTCAGCTGTTTACAACTTAGTTTTTCCTGTTGATTCTTGCAGGTTTTTCACCATGCAGAGTTGTGAGTAGGTGATAACATTTCGTCACCTATGCTGGAAGCTTTATCATGTTTAATCCAAAGCTACCCGCATTGGTGACTACACGTTACTCACTGAACATGCAGCAACCCTTGAGACTTCTGGTTGAGCATGATGTGTTGTATGTTAGAAGACAACTTCTTGGATGCATTCATAATTTCACTGTTTCACAGGAAACCATTGATATTATCACTGTTACAAAGATTTAAACAGAAGTGAAGAACCATGCAGGGAAATTTAGAAAAAGTAAACAAGGAGTCTGAATTAAGAAATACAGCAGACAATTCATCCAGGCCAAAATGCAAGAGCCACATGCATGAGGAAACCTGACAACAAACACCTAGTTTTGGGTAAAGAAAATTTCTTTCTATTAACAAGCTACCAAAATGATGATTATTTAATAAACTAAGGAATCGATTACTAAGGATACAACATAATAAAACCATCTAAAAAACAAAATTTTTTTCCTCTGAGTCATCAATGTTATAATGCATGGATCCAACTGTCTGCAAGATTCAAATAGAAGGGAATAACCTTATGTAAGCAACAAAATCGTCAAAACATCAATTATAAAACAAATGCAATTTAAATGGAAAATAAAAGTATTTTCCATTTAAATAAATTAAGGCATACTGCAAGAGAATAGTGGAAAATTCATTTTTTAAATGCATTGACAGCTAGGGTCATTTTGCATATTTGAGCCCCACCTGATTTGAACCTGGGGAAGTTTTCACAAAAGGCAAATGATTGCCCACTTGGCTATATGGGAGCCTGGAAAATTTATGCAGTATTTTTGATAAGAAGGATTACAGAAATTATTCTAATTCCACAGATTTTTTATAAATAAAATGTCAAAATTAATAGGATACGTATGATAATTGTGGATGAAAATTAAGCACAAGCTAAATCACCTCTTTAGAATTTAACATTCAGAACTCTGCTAGAACAGAAAGAAAACTCACTAAAATCTTTGGCTGAATATTTTACAGACTCGCATCATCTTCTGAGATCCAATTTATAATTGAGTTGTATACCAAAACCTGCAAATTCCAAATATCTGCAGACAAATTAGTTAGATGCCTAAAAAACTCATTACATCATATCATTCAAAAAGATACATTAAGCTACGCGTACAAGACTAATTTCCAAGATGTTGCAAATTTAACAAAGTTGAGACCAAACAATTTCCATTTACTTGATTAATCTGAATTTAGGGAAGCAACTGTTTTTAGAGACAATAAAAAAATACATTTAATTAAAAAATTCGAAGAATGAAGCAACCCATTTGTATTTCCTATGCTTGATTTTAAATTATTTAAATACATTATTGGAAACCAAACGAATTTTCTGGTGAATTATAATAAAATACATTACCAATATAAGAATACTAAGAATGTTGGAGAAGTGCCAGTTATCTTCAAGTTTTCCCTAACTTAATTTAATATCTAGGTTCTGCTTTGTCCTACCAATAAATGCTTAAAACTTATAAGTAATGGGACCATTTGTAATTATGAATTTTATACTACACTGTGAAATGAATTATTATTATTAGACCCTTAACTGGCAAGATTAAGGTGATCAGGTGGGATTTCCTCCTGCCTAATGGGCTTCCAGTGAATAGTTGTTATATAACATCTATGCACTGGAATTTATATATTTAATTTATGCGCTGTATTTTGAAATCTATCAAAAAATCTACATATTACACAAAATGAATGGAAACAAATTATTGCAAAACGTTCTTAAGTGTCTTAAATTTGATTGTGATAATGAATTTCCATCGAATGCCATTTGAAATACACAAGCATGAATTTTCTCTTGATGCACTTTATTCAGACATAATGAATAGGCAGCCTAAATACACTAAAATTACTCGGTGTTGATAATTTTTTAAGTAAAGCTGATAATTATTTAAGGATAGTACCAAGCTTAATATCATTCTTGAACAATGTAATCCAGGTTATTACTACTCTCAATATACCATAAACAGGAAGATTCGTTATAAATATGGGTACTTATATTAGAATAGATTATAATATGTATAAAATGTTTTTAATTATTTTCCACGGAAGGAGGAATAAACTCTTATAGCTTAGGCATTGTGACAACCATACATAATTACCATTAAATGCATGATGATGAATAGAAACCGATAAATATATGGACATTTTATCTTGAAAGAGAAAAATAAACGATACTTGACGTCGGAAGTATATCCTTGGAACCAGAGTCATTCAGCGGTAAACAATCATTGTATCTTACTGCAATTTCGTCAAGTAATTTACCTAATTATGGCAATGAAACGCACCAAGTATAAAAGAAGACAGTAATGTGCAAAATAATAAAATGAATCGTACAAGTAATCCTACATTGTCAGCTGTCTTTCCCATTCCCTACGATAATGTGGCTTTACGTAGTAAGATCAAACTTGGTAAAGCAACCAGTAACTAAAGTTATATTTTTACTAAATCTTGTCAGGCACCAACGACCACCATGATAAAAACAACATTCCAATTTGAAACCGTATGTGGTAGCCAATCTGTTCATCGAATATTAATTGCCTCTGCAAGTTCACTAACATTCTTTCCAAAGATAGATACAATTACTTCAACGTTTACATGTTGATGAACAAACAGGATTCGAAAGTCGTATTATAATATATGATCGAAAGAACCATTTTCTCTAGGGTAAATACCTGGAAAGACTGTTATAAAAAATAACAGTGTCAGTATATGAATGGCAGTGCGATACGTTGATGACGGTTCCTAAACAACAAACATTGAAGGAGATAACTGCTGATTCTTACTTTATGATACTTTACGCATCTTCTAGAAAGTTGGGAAAAATTATGTTAATATTCCACCACCGAAACAACCACAAGCACCCAAGGTAATCGCAGTCACCGTATTCATCGACTGCGTAATCACTGTCCGCATGCCGCAATTGTTTTGTTCCCACAATTTATGATTCCATTCATGGTTGGCGGGAGGAAGTCAAAAAATTTCGTCTGAAGTCAATAGCTAACTTCTCGAAGAATGACAATGGATGCCAATAAGGCTGTGTTAAAGTATCTAAAGGTTCAAAATAGGCCTTATAGTGCTAACGACATTTGTTCTAACATGCATAAGGAATATGGAAAATCTGCTATCCAGAAAGCTTTGGACTCCCTTGTTGCGGTTCGTTTCTAAAATTATATTAGCAAAATGCTCGACAAACAGTGTAACTAAAGTTTACATTATGATTGAAGAAATAAATTTATTTGTAGGAGGACCATGTTATTGAAAAGACTTATGGAAAACAAAAAGTTTATGCTTACAACCAAACACGCGAAAGTGCCAATTTCGATGCTAACTCTTCCTCAGATATTGACGGTGATATAGAGAGAATAAATTCCGAAGTAAGTAAACTGGAGAAAGAAATAAAAGAATCAGAAGCTAAACTAAGTATGGTGAGAGCAAGTCTAACCACAGCTGACGCAGAGAGGGAACTTTCCAAAGTGAGTGAATCAAAGATACACAGACTTAACTAAGGAGAAGCTATTGGAATTAGAAACATAAACCATTCATTACATAAGATTTTATTCATTAAAGCTCTTCATCTAACTGCTAAAACTTTAAACGTGTGGCGTAGATGCTGTAGCACATACCTCAAAATCTTGTCTACATGATGAAGAGTCGCACTCATTGACAATATTGTGTATCTTCATTTTTAATTGCACTTGTTTTGTGAAAGAGAACCCGGCCCTGATCATTACAACAATCTGTTCATGGTTATTTTAATGGACTACCTTGACCACTATTTGAACATATTAGGCCATGGTCCTTAACCTCTAATGCTGCCACCAAGAATGCCATTTAATTGGATTTAAAGTCATGTTCATCATTGCATTAATTTTAAACAAAATTTATTTGTTAAACCAAGAATGTTACAGTATTAATCGACTTGGATTTTTATTATTAAAATATGTTTTCTTAATTTGCTTTCATTTAAAGTGTGCATTTTGCAGATTACCTCCGAGGTCGAGAGATTAAGGGGAGAACTAAAGGATATAAAAAGTAACCCTGAAACTGTTTCGTCTGCTGAACGTGAAAAGATCATTTCAACTCATGCCAAGTATGTGAAAGAATGGAGGACAAGGAAGAATCAGTGTATGCAGATGGTGTTAACAATTCTAGAGAATTTGCCTAAAAATAAAGTTTCATTCATGCAAGAATTAGGAATGGAAACTGATGAAGACGTAAACGTTTCTATATCAGACATGAAGTCTATGGGCTGACTATAGTAGCAGGATGTCTTATGTGCCTCATCATTGAGATATGTAAATAATTACTAATTAACATGTATCGTTATTCATATTCGTTATTATTTTCAACGTTGCATCACTCAGTTGCAATGTTGAAAAATTTAGTGAAAATGAATTCATTAGTTATTTGGCAAAGTTTAACGCTTAAGTATGCAGTAACTCTGCTCTTACAAATTTTTATGATGATCGTCTATTTACTTTTTCACTTAGTAAATACCCTAAATTTATTTTCATGAACACAGAACAGAATTAATAATTTGCTGACACATATCAGAACAAGTTAATCTGTTGTAAATCTTTCTGCCAAACAAACTTGTCACTTAAATATATATGCATCTGAAGAGTATATACTTTTGTGGATTTTATGCAATAAATATTGTCTAATGAAACTTAGTGGTATCACTGACTCCAAAATATTGATTCTGCATATAAGTAAGAAAGCTTCTAACAGCTTACATTAAAGAAAGTTATTTGTATATGAGGGATGTTAATGAAACTTACCAACCTATATATATATAGAACCTTGAACAGTAAAGGATAGAGAAGATAGAACCGCCAGAGAGACATGAGAAGAATATAACTACTGTTCCTAATATATGGAAGCAAATACTGCCAGTCAGGATTGCCCATATATGACCCATATGGCAGAATGCAACCACCATCTGAGAAACTGACATTGGCCTTCCAATCTTCCCCAAGTTTTCTAAATATATTTTCATCCATATAAGAACATAGTTAAATAAAACAGGCTTGACACACAATTCTTTGTCAAAACTTATTGAACTTGCATCATGAATAACTTCATAGTTTTACGTATGCACTCAAGAAAATGATAGGTAATTAAAGAAGGCAAAAAGGTTAAGAAATAAACCATAAGTACTTAATTATATTACCTACCAACAAATAGCTGCAAAGACAAAAAATATAGCGTCCTATATTTCTAATAACAATTAATAGGAGGGATTTCAGAAATCATTAATTTAATTTATATCATCTGAGTGACATTCAGGAAAGAAATACGTACATAATTAATTCATACACCTCGTGCGATTTCGTTTTGAAGCAAGCTAGCAGCCCCTTGATTCACTGTACCATAAGGAACAGGTATTGATTGGAGGAATAAGAGGTTAATTTTGAAAACATAGGGAAACATAAAATTTAACATTAATATAAACAGAACTATAAGAATGAGATTTTAACTAGGTTACCCTCTGACACAGTAATTATTCCAAATGTTCATTTAGGGTATTACAGAGGAAATGAAGACAAATCTGAAAATAAATTAAGTAAAAACACCAAGAATAGATAGACTGATAAGATCACATTAATAGTACTTAAAGGGATAGCCTAAATATCTTTCCCGACTAATTTGGAAATAAATATGGAATTCTCATGAAGCAGAATAGCGGAAATAATGAATTATAAAATACACATAATCACAATAGATGACTGTGAAAAACAAACGAAAAAATTTTATTTAGGGAGTACCGTTATAGATTAAGAAAGGGTTAGTAATGGTGTAACAAGTCTTCCAAAGTAAGAGAAATCTACACATGCAGTTTCTTATTATTAGAAACTTGAAAACAATTAACGAAAACCTTCTGGTATACTCTGTAGAAGTATAAAAAATAAGCTCAAAAGGAGGTAGAGAAGAATGGATAGATTTGGAGGAATGGGATAGAGATAGAAACTAATGAAGAAGTATCACAATAAATAAACAAGAATATTTGAATCGTTAGAAATCAGACAAATATTTGTCATGTCTGTAAACAATAATTTCAGTTTATATTATGGATGGAAACGAGGGCAGAGGAAGACAAATGACAAAGCTTTCAAACTGGAAAAGGAAATTGATAGAAATGAAAAGCTACGTTGAACTTAAGAAAATTACCTTATATCCTTACAGTTGCAGGGCCTTCCACTTACTTAACTGAGAAGATTTCATGCTTTCCTGTCCTATTATACCTCAAAATTTACATGAATTATTCTTTTGTTTCTTAAACAAGTAACACCCATTCCCTATAGGAACCATTCAAATTTGTCTTCTTCCTTTTAGAAAATTCTTAATCAGAAGTTGCTATGTTTCCATTTACCCTTTCCTAAGCCCTTCAAAAACAAATTATACATACTTGGCCCAGATTTATTCATAACCCACCCATTTCTGACATTTTTCTCATATATATCTCCTGAATCACCCAAGTTTCACTATCATATATCAAGTTAGATACAAGTATACTTCAGCAATTGTTGCCTATATTGACATTTCCACTCATTCCAGCACCATGTCCTACCCTCCTCTCTTTAACCAACATTTTCATGCATTTTAACCCTCTACCCACTTAATCATAATTTAATCATGCATACAAAATCATAGACCCTTCAACATTCCCTATTTAAGGTCAAGTTGTAATTCATTCCTGCTTTCAAACTAAATAACCTATTGAGGCAACATACATCCTCAGATTCATTCATTCCTTAAACTACTTCCATGCTCTCAAGCAACATAAAGCAGTCTTACAAAGATGCGTTTAATGAAGATAGGGGAGAAATAAGTGGTCTTACATGCTGGATTCTTTATGTAATGTAACAATCCTCTACCATAAAAAACACAGACAAGAAGTTGCTCACCAGATTATCATATATTGCATGATAACTTTCAATAAAAAAATCAGAAAAACTTAATGAGACAACACCACAAAATAAAGTAAAATTTTCTTATGAAACACCCAAGGTTTAAATTAAATTCATGTATGAACTATATCATAGAAGTTTTTGTAGATGAAATGAAGAACTTACAGACACTAAAGAAATACAAAGAGCCTCTTAGAGCAGAATAAACTAGCTTTAAGTAAGAACACTGATCTGATAGGTTGGAAATGATAAAATAAAAGAAAACTCAAGAAAAATTATTATAAACATTATTTTATTACTTAAAAATTCAATAGAGAACAGAAAATTATGACAATAACAAACAGATTTGAAGGAGAAACCAATGTAAAACACAATCAGAAAATTAATAAGTTAGAATATTAATAATCAAAGATATATTATGCATGAGAACAGAATTTGCATTAATTAATATATAAATATTCAGGAAATATCAAAAATAAACATTGAAAACTGTCTATATAGAAACATTCCTCTAGTACGTGATCTACATCCTGCAACACTGGCAATTACCTAGAGAACTGTTTTGATCCAACCCAGACTATTTTTTTAAGCAAGGCAACCCATATCACACATTGGAAGAGAACAAAGACACAGATACAAGACTACCATATACAAATGAAAATTTTCATGAACAATATATGGAAGAAAATATAACCAAACACACTTCTTCGTGTCAATCTAGAAGATCACCTATTAAAAGCTGAATATACTGATGTTATTCTTTTATTCATGAAGATAGATTAAAGTAGATATAAAGTAACTTAACTGTAATGGTAGCCATCACAACATTATGAGAGTCCAGGTACAGATGGAGAAATATCTTAAGCAAATGGAAAGGAGAGAGATAAAATTTTCAAGCCAGAATGGAGCAGTACAACAGTAACAGCAAGTGCATACAATTTAGCATTCATCAAGAAAAGTTGACCATAACATTTTAAGGTGTGAAGACCAGAAAAGATCCTTAATGCAGATGAAATTCGTAAATGACAATGACGAGAGGGTAATTGAAATATTAAGATAAGATGATGAACCTGGTAGACAGATACACCTCTTCCTAAAATGGTAAATGTACCACTGTTGCTTTAATGCTATGAAATAAATACTTAACCACTACTTCGATTCAAGCTTTCAATTTTTTGGTATACCTTTCAGCACTAATTCAAATAATTTCAAACATAAAAATTGTGATCAAATCTCCATCTTAAATGCTCCATTGATTAATGAAGCGCCATCTACTTCACCCTGAACGAATGAAAATTTCTCAAGATCATCATCATCGTAATTCTGTCCTAGGACAGGTCTCAACAGCACTGCTGTCTCCATGCATCTCTATCCTGTGCATCCCGTTTCACATTTTGGTATTTCCTTCCTTTCTTCAAATCACTTAGCATTCCATACCTCCTTCTTCCTTTTCCTCTTTTCCCATTTATCTTTCCTTCAAAGATTTTCTTCTGTAGGCAGTCTGCTCTTAATATGTGGCCTATCCAGCTTGCTTTCCTTTTCCTCATACTTTTCATGATGTCTCGTTCTTCTCCAACCCTCCTCAGTACCTCTTCATTTCCAATCTTGTCTGTCCATCCTTCGCCATAGCCACATCTCAAAACTCTAAGTATTTCTCTTCCTTCTTTCTCAACATCCATGTTTCAGATCCATATAATACAATGCTCCATATAAAGCACTTTGCATATCTTTTTCTTAACTCCATCTTGATGTTCTTAGCTGTCAACAGTTCCTGGATCTTTTGGAACGTTGCCTTTCCCTGAGCAATTCTACTTCTTATTTCCTGTACACAACACCCATTAGATGTGATGGTGCTTCCCTGATATTTAAAGGTTTGCACTTGCTCAAATTCCTTCCCGTTCAACTTAATTTTTACTGGCCCATCCTTTCTTGAAACCTTCATCACTTTTGATTTTTCGATGTTTATATTCATTCCATATTCTTCTCCTTTCTTACTGATTTGCTCTATCATTTCTTGTAATATTTCTTCACTCTCTGCTATTACAGCCTGGTCGTCTGCATATTTAATAGTCTTCACTCTTTCTCCTCCTACCACTATCCCTCCATTCCCTTCCAAGGCTTCCTCTATCAGTTTGTCACCACATATGTTGTATAAAATTGGTGACAGGCAACACCCTTGTCTCACACCTCTTCCTATAGATGTCTCATCTCCTTCTATCTTCACCACAACTCTTTGACCTATGTACAGTTGTTTTATTGCCCTTCTATCTTTCCAATCCACTCCGATTTCCTTTAGAATCTGCAGTAGTTTATCCCATTTCACCCTATCAAATGCCTTCTCATAATCAATAAAGCATATGAATATCTCTCTGTTTACCTCCAATACCCTTTCGCTTAACATTCTCATGCATCCTATAGCATCCCTTGTTCCCCTTCCTCTTCGAAATCCAAATTGGTCTTCCCCCAAGTTTTCCTGTATCTTAGTCTCAATCCTCTTCATTATTATTCTAGTCATCATCTTTGCCACATGAGCTATAAAACTGATTGTACCGAACTCTTTGCAGGCTTGAGCATTACTTTTCTTAGGCAGGGGCATCATTATAGTTTTTAAGAAGTCATCAGGCCACTCTCCTGTATCATATATCTTGTTAACAAGATCAGTGAGCCTACCAATTGCATTTTCCCCTAAGGCCTTCAATACCTCTGCTGGGATTCCATCAGAGCCATCACTGTCTTCTTGTCCCTTAGGTCTTTTATCACTCTCTTAACTTCATCTTTCAAAATCCTTGGACCCTTAGAATCTTCCTCATATGTCCTCTCATCCTCTAGATCTATTCTTCCATTGAAATCATGTGTACAGTACAATTCTTCTATGTACTCCTTCCACATAACCTTAATCTCTTCCCCATTTGTTGTTACTTTCCCATTTTTATCAATCATTCCTTTCTTACTTATCCTTCTTTTGTCTTTCTTAGTCAGACATCTTGCAGTTTTATACATTTCTTCTATTTTCCCAGCCTTCTCCAATTCCTCTATTATGTGGCATTGCCTTTTCATCCAATCCTCTCTAGCTTTATCTGTCTTTCTCCTCAGTTGGTTATTTAGCTTCCTGTATTTTCTTCTCCCATGTTCTGTATTATCACATTTCCACTTTCTCCTTTCTTCCATCATGTCTACCATTTCCTGAGTGGTCCATTCTTTCTTATTCCTTTGACTTCTCTCTCACCCTACTTCCTGTTCTAGAACCTATATAATACCAGATTTTATATCACTCCAGTCTTCTTTAACAAATTTTTTCTTTTCTTGCGTTCGAAATTTTTCTTCCAGTGTTGTAGTGAATGCTGTTTCTTCTGATTTCAACTTCTTTACGTCCCATTTCTTTTCTACCCTTCTTTTCCTTTTCACGTGCTTCAGTTTTGTCTTCAGATCTGCAATTAATAGGTTGTGGTCTGAGTCTATATCAGCACCTGGAAGGGTTTTGGCATTCTTAACGTTATTTTTAAATCTTTGATTAACTAAAATGAAGTCCATTTGGTATCTATTTCTATCCCCAGGACTTTTCCAGGTGTACAACCCCCGCTCGTGATTCTTAAACCATGTGTTTGCCATAGGTTGTTCTCTGCACAGAACCCCAGCATTTTCCCTTCTCTGTCGTTCCTGTTTCCCAGACCATATTCCTCCACCACATTATCTTTTCTGCCTTTACCTATGACACTATTCCAGTCCCCCATTATCACAACTCTCACCTGTCCCTTTCCATTCTCTTCATATACCTGTGATAATTGTTCATACACTACCTCCACTTCCTCGTCCTTTGCATCTGACGTGGACATGTATACTTGAACGACTAGAGTATCTACTGGTTCGCTCCTTATTTTGACCGCTATCACCCTCTCACTAATGGCGTGATATTTGTCTCTAAATCACTATTAAAACTACAATTCTACCAGTAAATGCACTATTGCAGCTCATATCAATATAGGAAAAATATGCAGAAAACTAATCCCCCCTTAGCAAGTAACTTCAATAAATATAGTTTGGGGTGTTTTTACATGCGGTAAATAAATAACTGAATGAGAATTCTATATATATTCTGATGAATCATATGCAAGAAACTGCTCGCTAGAGTCGAATCTATCAGCTAAAGCATTCATCAGCCCAAATCCTATCCTGGAAAGGATGATTCCTAACAAACTAAAACTGCGTTCGTGAAATATAAAAATACAAACAAACATTCAAAAGTCTCTGAATGGCATGCTAGTTTCACCGATTGACGTATAAAGATCTTTTAACTTTTTAGATACGAATTGAATTCACTGATATTTTATTCCATCTTCGAGTGACAGCCACGCAAAAAAGAAAGCTAGAATGTGATGGTTCCTCTCGACAATGCGTCAAATAGACAATAAATCTCAAATTTATCCACGAGAAAGGATTGTTAAAAAGCCCGCGTCTGCTAGACAGGTCCATCCACTGATGGATGGTACGATGCTTGAAATAATAAGAGTGATTACAACATCATTCATGGTCTATCATTAACAGAAAACGCGATTCTACTTACAGATTGTCATTGCCAGGATTGCACCTAAATATTAACAAGTTCCAGTTATTCACCACGCCACACGACAACGTTACCCATTCGCCCATAACCCCCAAACCGGCCAAACGCAGTCATTCCTTTACTTCTTTTAGCCCTTTTAGCATTAAAAACACATGAATGCTGCATTGAGTAATATTTCGAAAAAGATGCTTATATGAATGAAACGACTTCTTGTGTTCAGAATGTCATTGTAGCAAAGTTTCTTTCGCAATTGAACTTAACCTTCAATTCTTAACCATCTATCTCCTTTCCGGTGTAATGGCTGGACAGAGAAGTATTATTGGCATGATATTTAAAAATTTCATCCAGTCGTTCAAACCCCGACAGACCAAGGGAAATTACACCGGAACAGACTACTTTGGGAACAAATATTACGAAATTCCTGCAGGTAGGGCTGAGTACCACTCAAATAATTGACTATCCTAAGGGTGTTTCTTGTAATAAAATATTATCTCAGATCCATCCGTTGGAAAAAGGAAGTCATCCAGATGGTTTGAGCCAAAGGAAACGGATGCCTTTGATCAAGAAATTCCAGCAGAATGGGAGGGTAAGATACAAATTTGCCAATTATGTGTAGTACTTTTTAGTTAATACACAGAAACAACGAGTGGTCTAAAATTATTGATCGCAACAGCGAAATGAAGAAAGGTCATGTAGTCAGATTCAATTCTGCTTCGAGTTTTATCACCGAATGTTCATTTTCTGTACAGCATGGCTAAGAGGCAGGAGAAAAGATCCACCAAGTGAAGAGGAACTCTTGAAAAACTTAGCCGTAATGGAAATGAAGAAAAAGAATGCTCAGAGGATTGCCGAGGAACAAACCGGATTTAAATCTGTTGAATCAGGTTTACAGGTAGTTTATTCGCCTTTATAGTGCGTGAAGTTCAAGGTAATGGCAGAAGTATTTTTTGCCGATTTCTTCAGGCTATCTTACTTATGTCTTACCTTAGCTCACTCATACTTGTTTACTTGCACATTTACTGATATTTGCTTCATTCTGGCGAAAAAATTATGTACTTGCTATATGCCTGAAGATAAATTATAGAAAATCACCTCACATTTCAGCAAACTCGTAAGGCAGAATTTCCCACTTATGAAGAGTACGAATATACACCAGGACAAAAACCCCAAAAGAAGAAATAACTGGTATCCCATTAGTTTCGTATTTACTATTATAATGTAAATATTGTATAATAAATATTTTCTATTATTCAAGGAGCTTAATCAAAATTGTACATTATCTCCTTAAAACCCCAGTTTGTTCTTTGCTAATACAAAAGCAGGTAATTTGGCCTGAATTTGGTATTTATCCTTGCATAGGAGTCTAGACTAAATAGCGTAATTTTAGTATCAAAACAGCCTTTTTTAACGTTCATGATAGCACAGAATGCTCCGCCGTTTACAAAAAGTGACTAGTATTTAAAGTCGACTTAACAAAAACTCCTTGCGCAAGAAAAAAATTAGGTAACAGCTTAACAATATAGCGTTGCCTAGGTACCTATTAAGAGTCTCTTAGTACGATACAACGATCTAATAAGTTTCCACGAAGACGAGAAAGATCGAAGTTTGAGCTGCTTTTCTTCGCTTAGAATAAAACCGAAAGCATAGGCATCAACTAAGTACTAAATAGGACCTTTTACTACCAGCAAATATTTTACTCCCCTATGATTCGACCCACTTGATTAACACTGAAAGGTCCCTTCGTTAAGTAAAATTTTACTTTCATTACAAATGATTTTAGAATAATTCTAGTTTACTTAACAAATTAGATTCAATCTTTAAAGTCCTTTAGGTAAATGCGTAGAACTTAGTGTATGATGGAATGAATTTCCTAATGATTTTAGGTATCACAATTAAGAAATTCTAAGCCAAATGATTCAACCACGAGTACATAGAAGTCTCTCGCTACTTTAAATCTAATTATCTTGTTAAAAGCTCTCAGAGAATCTACAGTAAAAAAAACCAAAATAAATATGCTATGAAACTCTTAACCCCCACAGAAAAGTCTCCAAGTTTATGAATTTTAATAAATCCTTCTAATTATGAGCCATTCTGCAGCACCAATCGCGTAATTTAATACGCCGCTGACCGTAATTCAAAATAAAACAATATGCTGACAATGCTCACCAAAATGAAACTGAATAGTAACAGGTCAATAAATGACTTGTCCTCTTAATAACAGAACTAATGAACCTATCCAAAATTACACAAGACGCCATTGAGATTTGAACGGACGGTTACCTTACCAATTGGCAATTGCGTCACCTTTTACTCGCTAACAACATGAAAGATTACCCAAAAACATTCCTACTATTACACATGAATCCTACACAGCAATATCTTCAGAGGCTTCCAAACAGTTTCCCAGTATCACTTACCACACAAAATAATTCCTTCATACTCATTAGAGAGACAAGGATTTCAAACGAGTGTTCAATCAAATACACATTACATTTAGATATTATATTGAAACACCTTCACATATACAGAAATAATGGTATTTTCAAAATTACGCTGGCGGGTCGTCCACCTTTGTTGTTCTCGTATATATAACCTGGGCATGGTGCTTAATCACTTGTTTGATTTGACCTGAACAAGAAAAAAAAAACCATTAGAACACACCTGACTGAATAAATCGAACAAAAAGTTTCAGTGAATCAACTAACCTTTACGAAGAAGTTCTTCCAGCGCACGCCTCGCAAGAGAACCCCGTACTTTAAGTCTTTCACTCACAACTGATGGTGTAATTAACTTATAAGCAGGTACCTCCTTCAACAGCTTGTCATAAGTAGCCTGATCGAATAGCACGTTGTTGTTCAACTTGTCACGGACTTTTCCTTTAGACCACTTCTGCAAAACCATAAAAATGTATTTAATAACCCTTGATATATTAATGCATCTTAATATTGATAAATAATTCCTTCAGACTCATTAAATCAGTTTAGGCCATCATGGTTTCCTCTGGAAGAATTTGTCATCATTTAACAACAACTAAAAAGAGAATAATTTATTCATCTTGCCTTCTTTTTCGCTTTGCCACCGGAACTTCCACCTTCTTTCTTCTTTTGAGTTTTCTGAGGCTGCTTGGAAGCTCCTCCTTTTGCATCTTTCTTGGGTCCCTATATCAAAAAATCACGAGGATGGTTACTGACTACCATGCGGTAACATTTACAAGAACCTCTAAACATAAAATTACCCTTGAAATAACGATTCATTTTCACAGAAATAGTTTGTACGATTGATGTTAAATAACTACCTCAAACTATGAGAGAAGATTACCAAAATATTCGTGTTAAATTGAACCCAAAACAGACACGTGCAATACTCACCATGATGGCGGCGATGAACAGAGAACTCACCGGATGTGACACTCGAATACACGGAGTGCCATCTAGAGAGAAAGAAAAGCATTGTTGCCACGTTGTCGGTAATTTCCAATATAAGCAGCAATAAATTACGAATTTTGCTTCTGGAATGTTGCATTTAGATGATTAGTAAAGAATAATTAATGATATTATTTAGTAACGAAAGTATTACTTCGAATCTCAAAATTCAATTTGGCTTGAAACTCAACGACAATGCAATGTTGCATTCGTGGACGACAGGTTAGCAGACCGAACGGAGCTATTTCGACCGGCTGAAAAATGATAGCAAACAACGAACGATTGAAAATCCCTCCTAATGGTTCCGACTAGGATTGCATCAGTCTATAAATTGGACTGCATGATAGGTCTTACGAATAGTAAGTGACCCATTATTCTGTGAAGCGTATTAGAATGGGTGCTGCAACATGGTGGGTTGTCATAGTTGGCTATTTTCCTTGCTCTGTTTTCAGTATTTCTGGAATCACAATAGCGAGCGTCTGAAATAAAATTGTATTTCCTATTAGATGATTTTTCATAGATGAAATTCTGAAAGGATAATCTAATCTTCGTGCAATTGGAAGCAAAGAAATTTCATGTAGTTTACACTATTATTTTAGTTAACAAACAAAATGAAATGGATTTATTTTTACTCTAGTAAAAATGTAGCCAGGCTAGTTATACAATTAACGGTTAATTACAAATTTTAACTTATTTTACATTCCAGGTATTTGACAAGCGGATTTTATACCAGTGTCCAGTCTGTGTTTTATTGGATAAAAATCAACATGTTGCCAGTTACATTGAAAGATTCACCACGTTCTCTTTCTGCTCGGCTTAAAGAGAAGATTCAAGGCTGGATGCGCCTTATATTCTCAGACAGAAACTCAAGAAATTTATTTCTATTCCTATTGCTAAATCTAACATTTGCATTTGTTGAACTGACGTATGGTGTATGGACTAACTCCTTAGGATTGATATCCGATTCGTTTCATATGTTTTTCGACTGTACGGGACTTTTGGCAGGGTTGGCGGCATCAGTTATTACAAAGTGGAGGGCAAATGATAAGTATTCCTATGGTTACGTCCGTGCTGAAGTGCTCGCTGGTTTCGTCAATGGCCTCTTCTTACTCTTTATTGCATTTTTTATCATGTCTGAAGCTGTAGAACGTGCTATCGAGCCACCTGAGGTTAAACATGAGAGACTTTTTGTAGTTTCTGTTTTAGGATTTATTGTGAACCTTATTGGTATATACGCCTTCCAACATGGACATTCCCATGGTAGTAGTCATGGACATTCTCATGGAGGTCATGGACATTCCCATGGAGGTCATGGGCACTCTCATGGCAGTTCTTCGGATCATCATGGCCATTCCCACGGTGGGGACCACGGCGACAAAGGTCATTCGCATCAGCTTGCTGGAGCAAATTCTCAAATCATGAAGGGAGTCTTTCTGCACATTTTGGCCGATACATTGGGTAGCGTAGGAGTGATAGTGTCTGCTGTGTTGATGAGTGCTTTCGGTTGGATGATAGCTGATCCCATATGTTCCATGTTCATTGCCATATTGATTGCCCTTAGCGTACTCGCCCTCATCAAAGAATCTGCTATGATACTGATGCAGAGGCAGCCTGTGTCACTGGATCCCCATCTTCCAAGCTGCTACAGGCGGGTTCTCCAACTTCCAGGAGTGTTGGGAGTACATGAATGCCACTTTTGGACTTTGTGTTCTGACGTGTACGTAGGAGCCTTGAAAGTGGAGGTTTCTCCAGGTTCTGATGATCGTTACATTTTATCTAGCACTCATTCCATATTTGCTGCTGTCGGTGTGAGACAAATGTATGTTCAAATAGATCATGCTCCTGTATGACATCCGCCAACTTTGCTGTGTTACCCAAGAGAAGTTTGAAGACAAAATGGGATGCAGTACCAAACATTTCGGTACGCTGTTGTTGATACTTTTGCGGCAGTCCTTTCGAGTGGAATCAAATTAGTGTTCGTGCGGAATTATCACAGTTCATTTCCAAGCCCTGTGTGCGGCTGCGTAATTTCACCCGCTGAAATTGTGGCAAATCCAGTTAAGTTGGTTCTATATAGTTTTAATGGATGGTGTTTGATATGTATTCTCTGATGGTGTACCCACTGATCTCGGATCTTCTGTTTTGATCATGTATGTTCTGTGCAGGATATTGTTAAATTTTCTAATGCAAGCATTATGTTTACATCATTTGTACATTTCTTGCTCGCTATTGCTGGTCTTCTAACGCTGTTATCTGGCCACAATATAATTCTCCCATGATACATTACATAAATTGTGATATTTAAGGTTGCCTTTTTATACGAGATTAGTGATTATTTGCATGAGACTTTTTGAGCTATTTACATTAAATTTTCGCCGTGGAAATATGTTTCATTAAAAGTCTATTTATGTCTACCCACTTTTGTTGTAGTCACATTGATTAACAAGTGCTTTTGTTTTATTTTTCTATTTAAAATTTCAATGCCAATATCAAATTGTGTGAATCACAGTAACATTTCTACCTATACATTCCACAAATTTTGTGCAGACAAGATTTAATCACTGTTAATTTTTCTTGGGCAATTGATGCTTCTTTAATTCAGAATAATTGTATGATGATAAAATAGGAAACCAATCGAGAGCAAGTTGCACTATACCTTTGGAATTTTTTAATTACTAAGGTGCTCCAATGTTGAAATAATGTTATACCCTCATTGTTAAAATAAATTGGTTTATTTTTATCATAGTCCTCAAATTATTGATTTACATGGATATTTGTATGTTTTATGAGAAGTATTTCACTTACTAATTAGCAGCAAGCACAATGATATGGTTTTAACTAGTTTCATGAATTATTTATGCTCAAAACAATTTGATTGCTGAATTATTGGTGCGATTATAAAGCTATACTAATATATTTTGTTGTAACTCCGCAGACAAAACTAATTTTGAGGTACTAAAATGTGTGCAGAGGGTCCAAAGTCTGTTGTGATGAGTTGAGGTGGAGCTTAGGCATGCTTATCGATCAAAATTACTCAATCTCAGTGGAAAGAGAAGGAAAAATGCTTCGCATTATAATTCTTACATTCTATGATTTCAAAGTTTGTTGTAAATAAAATAATTTCATAGAATTTTTAAATATCTGTTGTAGACAACCTCAATTGCCCTGTACATAGGAAGAATAAAGAAGGGATTACATTATGGTTCATCCCTTCAATCATTTAATGAATGTAGCCTTTCTTTTTTGTCTTCTCCCATTGTGTCTGCATTTCATGGCAGATATGGAAATTTTGTTGTTCGATTGTTACGAATTTGTTTTAATTGATGCTCCCATAACACTTCACCTAATACCTATGCCATATTTTCCTTTTTGACTTCATCCAAGCATCATTACTTTGAAATAATTTATTGAAACACATTCTCCAACATAGGTAACATTATCTATACATGTGATATGAAATGTACTCCAACCATGTCTGTTTTTTATTTTAAAACTTCCTCATTCAGATCACCTCCACTTCCTTTCTTTAATTTCATTCTCGGAGTTGGTTTTTGTTGATATTAATTTGAAGAATGCTATTGGTATATCTTTTGCCATATTATGATCTTAGGCTTTCCTGGTGGATTGCTTGTAAGGTTTCTCGGATTTCCAACCAGGTAATTTCTGGAAACATTGCTGTTGCCAATGTTTCAATGACAAACTCTGTCATCTCCTTTCTTTCCAGAAATTACCTGGTTGGAAACCCGAGAAACCTTCTTTGCCATATTGCTTACTTATTGATCACCTGGCCACAAATAATGTATAATAATAGATGATGAAGACGCTTCATTGCACATTTCCTTGCATTTTCTTTGTTCCAAACCAAACTCATTGCTTACTATTGTAAGCGTTATTTGAAAGTTTCACTCCAGGTGGATCTTTTTTTATAACTTTTCTCTATACACTTTATTATCTTACTTGATTTCACTTCCTTAGTATTTAAAAATGTAATGTTTCACATTGTCCTCCATGTTTTCTTCTAATCACTGTACCATGTGCTATGTTTTTTCCTATAAAACGTATCTCTCCAGCTCATTGAAGGTATTCCAGAATTATCCCATTCTATCTCCTGATAACAAAATTTTCTTCAAATATTTGAATTGTGAGTCATTCTCTTTCTTTATCTCAACTGAGCTAATATAGTAATGACTTCAATAGATATTTCTAGATGACTTGTTTTTTTATGGGTAATAATTATTTTGATTCAAGTTATTCAGTGATTTGGAGGCTTGTGTAATTTACCATTAGAATTAAGAAACCCTCCCTTTAGTGTTTGTTGATTTAACATTAATTATCATTAGATAAACTTAATCATAAATACTGTATAGACAAAATTTCTTTGTTATTGGAGATGTATGTTTCTACTTCCAAAGGCGATTTCTCTAATCTTAGAAAAATACTTTAACATGGACTGTTTTACAATCAGAGACGTAAAATTTGAAGTTTGACTAAATTCATCGAGTAATAAAAATCAATCCTTCGACATTTTCAAGCTCTTCTCAAGAGACATTCCAGCAGTAGTTATATTGAAAATTTTGGTATTAATTTCATGGCTCTAAATACTGTTATTCATTATGGAGGTTACATAGTCATAAGTTACTAATCCCAAATACAGTAACCAATTGAAATTTCAACTGGACAAGCCAATTTTGCACTTCTTGGTTCTAACTTTTGAGAAGGATACCTTAGCTAAGGGGTATTAGTATTTGAGCTCCATCATTTTATCATTTAGAAACAATCCTCTTTTGAAAACAAATACTAGCAAGCATGTTGCAACTATTCGTTTTCTAGAATAATGCCTACCTAGCATAATAAGTTTAGAGCCAGCATGTACACTAGCAATGAATGAGCAGTTTATTTTGCTAAGTTAGCATGAAAGACAAGCACCTCAATCCGTTTTATCTAAATAATTTTTCATAAACTATTAAAATATGATTAGTTCCAGTATGTAGCACTCTTGAGCTCACTATGACTATTTGTCATGCAGGATTAAAACGCTCAAAAAATTGGTTATTTAATCAATCATGGTAGGTTGCTTTAGCTAGAGTTGAAGTCACATTAAATTTTTTCTTCATAGTTGATTTAAATACCATCAGTTTGCATGCGAAATTTAAAATATTTATCTTCATAAAAGCAATTCATGACAAAAGAGATAAGAAAGTAGTTTCTGACCAATACGAGGAGTTCAAAAGTTATGAATAGTTCTAAAGCAGAACAACACTATTCTGTGCATCCTTTCAAATACAGATGAAAATATTTACAATACATTAACGATCAACATAAATCTCAAAAGGAGGAAGAATTCAATGTAACTGTAAGGACAGATAATATCCAATTTTCCGATTTAAATGAATTCATTGCGAATATTAAAGTTATTTGAATATTATCAGAAGAAGCTTTCGTCAGGTACAGAAGTTCCCCTTCTGTCTGTTAGAAAGAATGCGATATTTTGTTTACTAGTTTTAACTACGTTGGAATCCTTGTCAGAAAGGAATGCTTGCGTCGTGAAAAATAACATGCTGCAGAAGCATTTTTAGCTAGAATTTGGAGCATTTCGGTCAAGGTCACACCAATGAACTTTAGCTTATGTTTTTACGATAAAATAAAATTCATTGCAATGAAACATACTCGTAAAATTAATCTTAGAATCCGTTGAGAAATAAATAGTGGCGACCATAAAATATGGACAGGTCCGTAGATAAGAGCATATATTAACATCCATGGACGCTGAAGTTTCTTGTGGTCAAAACATAAAAAAGACACAGTTTAGTCGAGTGTTCACTTACTTTATTTAGCATTTTTCCAGTGGCAACAGCGTTTTCTCCAACGCAGTGTAATAAAAGATATAGTGGCTGGTAATAAGCCGAAGGGTTTTGCCAAATAGATCCCTGTCGAGAAAATTGAGTTCGATCACTATATAATAATATTCATCGTTATTCAAAAGGAACGGCTCTAGTAAAAAGCAACATTTAACTTGTATTCTATAGAGCATCAGAAGAGGTATGTCGCTTCTGTTTTGATAATTACCAGTTCCCGTTCATGTGTACACGCTGTAATAGAGATTTTTCTTTGATCAACTGTGGGTAAGCGCTACGGGTCCACCGGATAGTCAGAGTAAAACCAGCTTATGTCTTTGAAGGTTCTTTAAAACTTCAAAGTGTGAAATATTTTCCGTACAGATATTGTTTTCCTAAGTTTTATATGACCGCGGGAAACTTGCGACCAATTGTAGTCTCTAACTCTAAAGAGCAAATCTTTCGTTTGTCAATTTTTCGGCTTAAACTGGAAAGATGGGAAGGAAGAGCGGAAGGAGCGGAAGAACGTATCTTGAGATAAAATATCGGAAGTGCCCTGCATGAAAACGTTCAATGGTAGCGTTTGTATTAATCAGTATTACAAAAGACTTGCTTGTTTGTTGAGAATGGCCTTCTACGCTGTGGCACGCGGTAAAACTCCTGGAGTGTATCATTCTTGGTATGTACGAATTCAGTGAAAGAAATCAAGCTATCCCTTCTATCGAATGTGTTTTATAAGTTTTACTCTAAACAAATTTTAGGGAAGAATGTTCGAAGGAAGTTTCCGGTTTTCACGGAGCTGTTTATAAAAAATTTGGGCAGGAAAAAGATGCGTTGGAATTTATACAAAGAAATAGGTCAGGCTTGAATTCAGCTAGTAGAAACAGCGAAAATAACATCTTGATTTCAGCTGCAGCGGACAACAGAATAAATTCGTTGAAGTCACCTGTTACAAGCAACGGAACAAGCAGCATGAAGCGAAAATCGAGTACAGACAGAAGTGAATCAAGTAGTAGCCAGGTGAAAGTGAGAGTGATGGAACGATTGCAAGCAATGCAAGATAAGTTAGAAGCAGCATGCAATATGTTCAAAGATTTGGTCAACGAAGTGAAATCTATCAAAGAAGAACTTTCGAATGGATCTCAAACACCTAGGAAAGCAATATTAATTGACATTGAAGATGCATCGAATTTGGAAACAAGTAGTTCATCTTTTCATGTAGCTTGTACTTCTAGTCAGGTAAGTCACGCTTAGAGCCGTTTTCGTTAATTGCCATTTCTATAGAGTTCATAATAGAGATATTTAATTAATTACAAATAAGCGCCCCGAGGACCAGCAGTCATCTGGAGGAAAACCGTCGAATGTATTTAAAGTGGATTCTGAAGGTTTTGTGGAAGTTTATACGGACGGTGCCTGTACTAACAATGGATATAGCCGAGCGAAAGCAGGTGTTGGAGTTTGGTTCGGTGACGGGCATAGTCTGTAAGTTGTCAGAAGAATTTTATTATTATTTATTTAGTACGGGAAGGCCCAATTTACATTAACTCATGACAAAATAGTGTGTGTATAATGGTGATAAGACATGTATGGAATAATGTAAGTGAAAATATTTCTTTCAATCAGTGAAATAATAGAATGTTAATAATTAGAATAAAATACATAAACAAGAAACACGATTAAAGAGAAACAAGTGGGTGAAATAAATAAAGAGATAAAGGATTAGAATAGAAACAGATTAACACACGATGCTTTCGCAAAACTACGACATGGAATTATTGTGTCTCATTTTTTAAAAATGTATCACTAAAGATGTCAACAACAATTGCAAGCAATTTTATAGTTATACAATAATTATACAAATAGTTTGACCTTCGGTAATCCACAGGAAGTTAATGGGTGGAACTATTATTACAAAAAGGGATACGAAACGTGATTTTCGAAAGTAAGGTAGGGGAGTCTGTAGTTATTTACGAGATTAATTAAAAACATGGAGTCAATTATATCATGGAAGTAACTCAACAGAAATTCCAAGGTGTACAGCAATAAATACCAAAACAAAAACCAAATAGATATTAACTTATTAATGGTGTAATTAGTGGCAATAATGAATCAAGAAAAAGTGATTTGAATAACTTAAAATTTAATCTGTAGTTTTATACATTAGATTTATTTCCAGGCTTGAAAATAGGCACACCATCACTATATTTAAACACTTAAAGGGAAATTCCAGATGATAACAACATGTTGAAAAGATAGTGCTAAGGATAAGCTAATACCTCACAACAATGTACAAGAATTTTATTTGGAATATTGTGTCAGTCCCTTTATTAGATAAATATTTATTTAGTGAACACAAATTAATGTATTACCCCCTTAATAAAAGTTTCCATATGGTTACCATTTTCCCAAAAATCTTCCATCAAAGATAACATTGGTATACATGTTATAATTCACCTAAAATAATATCAGCTACCTTGAGTTCAGGTTTCTTATTTCCTCCTATTTATTTTCAACTCACTCACTTTTTTCTTCGCTTAAGATTGAATCATTCTTCAGTCTCCATTTCTTCCTAAGTGCCCAAATTAAATAAGATTGAATGATAAATGTTTTCAATAATTATTCAACTTGGTATTAAAAATTTAAGTATAAATCAATACAAATATCATGTGCAAGTCAATATTTCAAAATGTTGTTTGCTAGTAATGCATGATTTTCTTTTAGAAATGTCTCAGAACCTGTGAAGGGAAGAGTAACTAATAACTCAGCTGAAATTGAAGCTGTTACCTTAGCCATCTTACATGCTAAAGGAGCTGGTAAGTAACAACCACCTATTATATACTTCGCTCGGTTTGTAGCTTGGCTGTATTTTTATTCAGAGAGCCCACTAAAAAACACTCTACCTAGGTTATCTATTTTTTCCAAGCTCTATGTAAAGTCATCTGTGTTAGAGTGCTGTGTCTTGAGTTATGTTTGATGTTGTTAACTTGAACGATACCTTCTGTGTTCAAGTGCAGCATTACTACATTCCCTCTTGCTTACAGATTCAATAAGGAAGTGCATAGTCAAAAATCCTTATAAAGGACAAGCATCTATCTAAATTTTACTTATAATGCAAACTTTTATCTGACTCCTAGAGTATTGCCATTGAACAAATGGTACATGCTCTAGGCATTTGAGCATTTTACAAAAATTCTAGTACTTTAATATAGGCATTGTATGAAGGAAAACAAATCTGATCACTTGACATACCCAGGTATAATTTTTACAGTTAGGGAAACAAAATTGTTTAAACACATGTATTTGTCTCTGAAAATGCTGCAAATGCCACATTGAACACACAAAAAGGATGTTAGTGGGCTCAATGCCACAGGTTCTCCTCATCTGTCGTGTGGCTTCTTAAAGATCTGTATTTACTTGAAGGACATATACATTATAATTGAAAAGCCTAAGTTGTTTTCTGACTGTTTAATCAAAAATACTACCATAAAATTTATTTATTTATTGGGGTTGAAAAACTGAAAGTTTACACAGATTCATCCTTTCTCATAAATGCTATCACAAAATGGATAAAGAACTGGAAGAGGAATAACTGGAAAACAGCAAATGGAGAGCCAGTGAAAAATAAAGATGAACTTATCCTTCTTGATAAGGTTAAAGAGGGTATTGAGGTTAAATTTGTAAGTGGCATCATAATCATATCCTCAAAGATTGTTGATTCATCATGCATTGTGTACTTATAGTGTGTTGGATTCTTTTATCTTTGCATCATCAGCTAGCTTTTATGTATTTTAGAACTTGTAGCCTTGAGTTTTTCTTAAATGTGATTTTAACCAACCAAGAAAAGGGCTTTATTTTGCCATTTTTGTTGATTTGTAATGATGGTATTTAGCTTTCTCTTTTATTACTTGCATCATTATATAGTTCTTGCTACCAAGCTTTAATTTTAGCATTATTCTTTGAAGAGCAAAGAATGAAACGAGGAAATTACCCCATAAAACCGATAATCTATAAATTCTTTGCTCATCAGCTGGTGTATTTCATGCCTTTTCCTTCAGATTTAGAAGTTTAATGAGGTTTTTGTTCACCTACACCAATGTCTATGCTTATTCTTAAAATTTGAGAATTAAAAAAATGAGAACTAACCTGTTTCTGTACCTCTTTGCCATGGGGATCCCTATTTTAATTGTATCATAAATCCTTTTTCTGTATTACAGCTTAACTGAAATTTGATAAACTCCTCCCTGTAAAACCCTATGTTCGCTAGTTCAAAAGTGGGATAATCTTATTAACTTTTTCGTGAAAGATTTACATAGAATGACATAATATTATTCAACTTATTGCCTTAAAGCAAACAGTAAACATAATTTGATTTTTCTATACTTTGTTCACCATGTGTTTGTCCAAACTTAAATCCTATAGGATAAACATTGCATCATCACAGATGGGATGATACCTAAGGTGTTAAGTACTTGGTTGGGTGGGGCATACAGTGATAATACAATGGAATTAATTCCCATTAACTTGGCTGTATATGCATCACTACTCAATTTAACCCTTGCTAAACTTTCTCAAAAGTTTTTCTGTGATGGAAAATTTTATTTAGAAATGCTTTACTAAAAATGATTTAGAAATATCTTCTTCCAATTTCATTATTACTAGTTTAGAAAAACCACAGCCTTGCACTCCCTTACAAATTGAAAAATAAACTTACGACAAATAATTTCATTTAACTTTGAATAAATATTTCAATTATTTTTATTTAATATGGTGTTATTTCAGGTGCATGTGAGTGGACATGTCGGAATTCATGGCAATGAAGCTGCTGATGCCCTAGCCAGAGCTGGAGCAGAGAAGTATATTCCAACGCCTTAAAGAGGACCGACTATTAATTACATTTATATCTTAACATTCATTGTAACAAAGTTCTTGTTAATAATTGATTTATTTTTGTTATATATATTTATGCCCAGACAACAATATGTTGTTTGGGCATAAATATATATTAATATTATAATTTCTGCATATCTTTGGCAAAAATGAAGAGAATTTGTTAATGAAAAGAATTAATTTCATGAAAATTTTAATTTTTATTACTCTATATCAGCTGCGAATAAAAAAATAATCCCTTATACTTACCTGTATCAATTCGTGGTGGAAATTCAAACCTTTGATAAGAAGATATGTTTAAAGTAGCATCATTGGTCATCAAAGAATAATTCTAAATATCATCTTAACTGGGTGAAATAAAAAAAATGCCAAGGGACAACAGAAAATTTCCTTGTTTTCTCTTCATTAGGTAATCCTTTAGTTATCTCCTATTCAAAATCAAAGTAATGCTTTGCCTTTAGAGTTCCTCATCTCATCTTAAGATTGATAATTGCCCTTTTTATTAAGTTCTTAAAGAGGAGGATGGGCCATTCTTGGATCTTTGGATCTTCTAGATAAGTCCAGTGTAAGCTTTGGCCTCACCAATTTCCTGTCCTTCATTTATTCATACAGCATGATGCCTATTCTATATTCTTCAAGTACATCACCTATCCATCTCTTAGGACAACCTTCTATTTTTTTTACCATGCCACAAGAATTTCCTTTGGTCTTTGCTACTTATCCATTCTTTCTTCATAGATTAATCATTATATTTGTAGAGATTTTATGAATCTTACAATATCTTCCTATTTTTAGGATCTCCTTTTTTTTATGGTACAACCATTATTAGGAGACAAGGTGTACAGCAATAAATACCAAAACAAAAACNAATTAATTAAGCCCCCACCACTTGTTCCCTACCTGAAAACTTCCGTCGCTTGACGGAATCTTGATTAGAAGTCTGTTTGGAGACAAAGAAGAATATGTTACTTATATTGGAAAAAAAGGAATTACTGATGGCTAATCCTCCTTATTTAATAACTAACTTTTATATTACTTTATTCTAATGGACTATATATTGCTTCTGTTTTAATGTTCACTACTCTAACTTATCCTGACTCTTATCTGAGAATATTAAGGCACATGAACCTACCAAAAGAAAAGGTAACACTTATGTACATAAAAGGTATAACACGTATGTACGTAAGTAAGTCTTATCTAATAAACAGCATTATTAAGTAATAATAATTTTCAAATAACCTTTAAGCCTTTATTTCACTAGAATTTGTCTGTAATAGATAGAACCGTATCAACATAAGAAAAATTTCCTCAGCTTTCATATTAATTCCAGTAACTATTAGTGTCTAATATAACTTTAGATACATTCTAACTCCAGTCTTCCCTACTGCATCTGGAATTTACAAGTTAAATAGTAATTTGACCTTATGTCATATTTTCAAAGCTCTAATTGAAACTGAATTTTTAGACACTTCATGAAAACTTTTAAATTTATTTTTTCAGTATTTACTCTGTAGCTTCTGTAATAGTAGCTTCTTCATTGGTATAAAATTCTTAGGTCTGTATAACAAAAACTTATAAATGCAAGGAATACAAATTACCATCAAAATTTTCTATTAACATGAGAAATACATTGGACAATTTTTACTGGATCTAGCACAGGGTATAAGGACATGGTTCACATCCACTCTGAATATGAAAATAAGATTTTTTTACACAGTAAATTACAAGTAGCTACAAATTTCTCAAAAACGATATTAAAATTTCAGGATACCTCTTAGAAGTGTCACCACCCCCATTCATATATATATATATATGTATATAACAAATGCAAAAATAATAAAGAACTATCATGATTTTCGATTACTCAAGAGTAAAAGTAAAGTATAAAGATTCACAATTAATAATTAAATACAAAATATTTAAGTGAAAGAAACTATACTCCACAAACAAGGCCAGTTTACAGGCCTCTACATTGCTGCAATCTTGATGGCAAATATTGCACTACAACACTTAAGTTCATCTCCAAATTAGTATTCTGTGATTAATTTGGACTAAAATATTCGAGATATATAATCAAAAATTTAAAAAGAAAAAAACCATAAACAATCTATGGAGTTTAATGGCCCATCTGCAAAATATTCCAGACCTCTTAATCAGAGCAAGACAATGTATACATCTGTGTCAATTTTTCAAAATTTTCAATTAGTTATTACTTTCAAGTGAACATATGGGTTCCTTACAAATACCTTAATAGCTATTAAGCACCAATTGTGACCCCACTCCCAGCATACTTGTTATCCATGTATGCACACAAGTTGAATGCACATTTACACTTTCGAACGCTCCTCATGCACTCATTCACATTCCACCTCATGAAAAACAGGAGTACAAAATCCAACACCCTTCAATAATCATACAGGAACATTTACAGTTATTTAAAGATTTTGGAGAAGAGAATGAAGTCACTCCACTGTCTTCTGTTCAATCCTTTTTATTGGTCTCTGATAAAGAACTCAGAGAATTCTTCACTTTCTTCCTGCTAGTCAGTTTTTTGCTGAACCACCCTGCGATGAAAAGGAAGATAAAACTGGTTTAAAAAACCAAAGCAGTAATGGTTTTCTTCCATAACCAATAACTCTCATGTGAATAACTTGCATAAAACAAAATTGCAATTATAAATTAAATTTTACTATCGTCTAAACTAAGTACACTTCTTGAGACAAAAACAATGTGTTCTACTGATGTCAGGCATGCTTTTCTCCATGCTATTGCACATTTAACATCATGATACCAGTCCCACGGTCATGCAAACACTATACTAACAAAAGCAGATTCATTTCCAAATGGCCCACCTTGAGGGAAAAAAAAACTATTTTCACATGAAAAACTATACTTTGTCCATCCAAATGACTATGGAATCTTAAAATCACTCATATTTGCAGGGGCAACTTACTTCAAATCCAACCATTTGCATAAGGTAGTTTGATTTGGTAAAACTTCTAATGAAGAACAATCCCAATCTCTTTTAGGCTCAAAGATTACTGTAACAATTATGCTGAATTACATGAGCAAGTTATTGTTGGTGAAAAAATTGTCATACATTTATCCAAAAGAGGAAAAGGTAATTTAAAAATAATAGAACATTTTACTCATTTGACAAATTTAAAAATGCAGCAATCATATTTTTCCATGAAGTAATATTTTGAAAAGAAATGCTTGCTGTATGAATGAGTTACATATAATAAAATATAGTTACCTACCTGTTCATCACTTTCAATGATTTTAAACAATCTTCAAAGCTAAGCTGAGGCGCTTGTAACATTACACTGTCAAACACAAAAAAACAACAGAAGCACAAAAGACAGGTTGTCCATATAAAAGGTGTAAGGATGCAAGGATAAATGGTGCACTTTAGATAAGTATGAGAATGACAGACCTGTCACTCGTAGGATTCTTGTATCTTCAACAACTCCATCACTGACTAACCAATGCTAGTTAGAATAACATATTGCTTTCAATGCCACCGCCTTCCAATAAAACTCACTTGCTTGGCTTGTGAAGTTATAATGACATCATAACCAGCCTAACATTGCTATGCCTCCCTAGAGGAGAGCCTTTGGTTAAAACAAATCCTTCACCGAACCCTTTCCACGCGATTAAAATTTTGCTTTATGAACTATAAAATTATCAGAAGCACACAAACTGAATAAACCTATTGATAAAACACTATTTGAAGCCAATTAAACTCACTATTAATTAACACTCACAATTTGAAACCGATTAAAATGAGATGTTTGAATGGTGCTAATGGAAATTTTCTCCCAGTGAAACTTTCATGCTTTTACTGAATGCACCCAAAACTTTTATTAATAGCAATGGGATGTGGTAATGAGAGAAATGAGATGCAATGGAACCATCTAGACACTAGACAAGACTGAGTACCCAATGTGCCCTTGACAAAAACAATTTGCGTAAACAAGAACAAGAATTTAAAAAGTGCGTGTAATATGCATATTACTCATTTCGTCAATTAATTAAGCCCCCACCACTTGTTCCCTACCTGAAAACTTCCGTCGCTTGACGGAATCTTGATTAGAAGTCTGTTTGGAGACAAAGAAGAATATGTTACTTATATTGGAAAAAAGGAATTACTGATGGCTAATCCTCCTTATTTTATAACTAACTTTTATATTACTTTATTCTAACAGACTATATATTGCTTCTGTTTTAATGTTCACTACTCTAACTTATCCTGACTCTTATCTGAGAATATTAAGGCACATGAACCTACCAAAAGAAAAGGTAACACTTATGTACATAAAAGGTATAACACGTATGTACGTAAGTAAGTCTTATCTAATAAACAGCATTATTAAGTAATAATAATTTTCAAATAACCTTTAAGCCTTAATTTCACTAGAATTTGAGTCTTTAATAGATAGAACTATATCAATATAAGAAAAACTTCCTCAGCTCTCATATTAATTTCAGTAACTATTAGTGTCTAATATAACTTTAGATGATATAAATTTAGATCTAACACCAGCCTTCCCTACTGCATCTGGAATTGACTGTATGAAAGTTAAATAGTTATTTGGAGCTAAAGGCAAAAAATAATAGAGCTAACTTTTCTCTTACTTTAATAAGAGGAATACTTACCTTTTGAAGGATATAGAAAAGACGAGTTTAGTTTTTATCTCTCACTAACAGATTTAAAAGAAAACTTATACTCATCTTTTAAGATTTAGCTAAAATGACTTCACTTTTACACCACCTCAAATCATAACCAAGTTAAGATGGAGAAGAAATGTTAATTTGTCTGGGTAAGAGGACTTAAAATTGTAGTTCTGTTTACCTTTTTTGCTTAGACTTCAATTACAGATAAACAATAAACTCGACCAAATATATATTTTCAAAATAATAACTCAAAATGTATGCATTAAAATACAAAGACAACATTTCCAGGAATCTTCTTTCTTCCTGCTGGATATTCAACTTTCTAACATCATTAATTTATATATACTTTAAATTTCNACTGGTGTAAAATTATCTAATTTTGTTTTCAACTTTTCCTAGTATACCTCATGCTTAAATATATAAAAGTATGGATTTTCTGTCTTCTTCCAGTAAACTACATAAGAATACAAAAGGAAAACTTCTTGAAGGGCTACATAAAGTCTAAAATTGAATGCTTAGTGCCATGCAATCAAAGATGGTGATTCAGCATGGCAGACTACAAACAAACACAGGCAAAGTGATATATAAAAGAAATTGAAAGCAAATCAACAAACAAATATGACCTTAAGCGTCATACCTTCTTCTTTTTACTCTTCACTTTTTTCTCCATATTAGGCAATTCAGAAGATGACACAGGGTTTGATGGAGATTTCACTTCTTTAGAATTTGACTGAAAGTTGAAATTCTTTAATGCAGGCAGAGCATAATGGAAAATATAAGTAAGAAATGAAAGTTAAGGTGGAGAAGAAATGCTAATTTGTCTGGGTAAGAGGACTTAAAATTGTAGTTCTGTTTAAGTTTTTTGCTTAGATTTCAATTACAGATAAACAATAAACTCGACCAAATATATATTTTCAAAATAATAACTCAAAATGTATGCATTAAAATACAAAGACAACATTTCCAGGAATCTTCTTTCTTCCTGCTGGATATTCAACTTTCTAACATCATTAATTTATATATACTTTTAATTTCAAGTAGCTACTTAAGGACATCATGTCAATGGTTTTCCTTATTTATCATACCACTGATACAAAATTTATAACTTCTAAAGCAAAATACTGAGAGATTTACTAAACTTAAATATGCTGTAAAACCTTATTGATTTGACAGTGAAGTACGCAATATTTTGAATTTTCCAAATTCAGAATAATTCAAAATACAACTTCTATGGAATCAATTAGGCTTGATTTCTTACAATCATATCGTTTAATGCAAAATCTCCAAACATCACCCTTTCAAATTTCTGCATTTCTCTTTCCATTTATTATGAAGCATGTATTGTTTAAAACTAATGGTGATAGGATATTTACAGTATCACAGATTTTCATTTCCAGCAGCTCCAAACACTAGGACAATCATGTAATATGACGTTCATATACCTGAATATCAACGAGCAAATGAAACATTCTATACTGCACTTTAGGTCACATTTTAAATGCCCTTTCATTAAAAATTGCATGTGAATAACAGTTTTTGGGGACTATAACATAATATAAGGAAGAAATTAGACATATGAAGATTGAAAAAAAAAAGTTAAACAAAATCAATTTTATTCAAGGGCTCCAGTTGCCTGATTGTTCCCGATTTCCATGAAGTAATATTTTGAAAAGAAATGCTTGCTGTATGAATGAGTTACATATAATAAAATATAGTTACCTACCTGTTCATCACTTTCAATGATTTTAAACAATCTTCAAAGCTAAGCTGAGGCGCTTGTAACATTACACTGTCAAACACAAAAAAACAACAGAAGCACAAAAGACAGGTTGTCCATATAAAAGGTGTAAGGATGCAAGGATAAATGGTGCACTTTAGATAAGTATGAGAATGACAGACCTGTCACTCGTAGGATTCTTATATCTTCAACAACTCCATCACTGATTAATATTATAATTTCTGCATATCTTTGGCAAAAATGAAAACTATTATTACAAAAAGGGATACGAAACGTGATTTTCGAAAGTAAGGTAGGGGAGTCTGTAGTTATTTACGAGATTAATTAAAAACATGGAGTCAATTATATCATGGAAGTAACTCAACAGAAATTCCAAGGTGTACAGCAATAAATACCAAAACAAAAACCAAATAGATATTAACTTATTAATGGTGTAATTAGTGGCAATAATGAATCAAGAAAAAGTGATTTGAATAACTTAAAATTTAATCTGTAGTTTTATACATTAGATTTATTTCCAGGCTTGAAAATAGGCACACCATCACTATATTTAAACACTTAAAGGGAAATTCCAGATGATAACAACATGNGAACAGAAGTAAATTTAAATGAAAATCATGAGAAAACACTGAATTCAATCAAACTAAATTTTGATAAATTTAAAAGAGGGGAGGGCTTGCTTTGAACAGAAGTAAATTTAAATGAAAATCATGAGAAAACACTGAATTCAATCAAACTAAATTTGGATAAATTTAAAAGAGGGGAGGAAAAATCATGCTTACACAAATACATGTAATGTATTGTAATGTAAATACATGTACATGAATCTATGGATTCATGTAATGTATAGATCCTTATTCTTAATTTTACAAACATAAGTAACTTCTAAAAGTTGATGAACTACAAAATTGTAATCCTTTGTGGTTAAGGAGCAAAATATTTGAATTTGTTCTTTGATCAACGCAGAAGAAAGTAAGAGATAACATTAATGTTTATTGCTTAACATATTAGAACCTGATTAATGGATGAATAATAATGTTATATTTGTCTAGCACAACAATCCTATTTCTGCCACTGTTCAATGAGCTATAGTTTGAGAAAAGCAGATGACAATAATTCTAACTTTCATCTTCAATGCCATGACTAGTTTTGATCAATTTGCATCATATTCATGTTAATAGGAATAAAAGAAGGGCAAACATGCAAGAAAAATTAACTGAATTATTTATCGAACTTCAGGGATAACTTTTACATAATCATCAGTGTTGGCATATGCAAACATCAATAGATTTTACATCACATGAGATTTAACTTCTTAGCAAGAAAGTTATTACCAGAAAATAAGAGAAAGATAAAATATCATTTCAGAAGCAAGTTGGATTAATGTGTTAAATAATTGATAAAAAACATACCTCAGTTAAAGTTGACTCACTAGCAGGTCCATTTGTGGCAGTATGGTTTTGGGACTGAACCTAGAATTTTAAAAGTCAGATTAAAGTTAGGAATATAAAAAGTTACAGGTTAAAGCAAACCTCATAAAATCAAGACAAACCTTAAGCTTTTCAATTTCTTCTTCCATTTCCTTAACTTGGAGCTGCTCTTGGCTTAATGAAGCCTGCCCAATTTTCACCAAACTGTTGAGCTTTACAACCTCCTTAGACATGGCTTCATTTTGTTCTTGTCTTGTACTCAACTCATTTTTCAAAGAATTGATTTCCTGAGGAAGACAATTATGTATAAATTAGCTGTATTTCAATAGTGAACTAATCATACCAACAAAGAATATACAATACAATGCATCTCCAAATAATTATGATTGCAGCACACATCTACATATTATCATTACAAAGGATAATTTTTCTTTTATCTTTAAAAAATAAATTGCTAAATCTTATGCATTTCATGAATGAGAACAACTTAAGCTGTTCCAAAAACTCCCTTTTTATGCAAGTAAGGTGTCATATCCTATGAGAAATAATTAGGAAAACAAAAGGAAACTTGCATTCCAAATAAGAGGCTACTTGTACACCTTGGACAGCATTCATAATGGTTGTCACATTCATGATGGCTTTCATATGTTCTGAACCTCTCTCTTTGGCATTTACATTAAAACTGAGGATATTGTAAAACTCTGTAAGAGTTTTCACTAAGCTTATGTGCCATCAACACAATTTGTGTTACATCATATGGATTAAATTGAAGAGGAGAGTCTCAATCTCATCCAATTAAAGATGTTATATCATTATTATTACACATTACATGAATCTGGACCTGGTTTTATGATTTTTATGCATACTTGGCCAAAAATGAAAGATTGAGGCCAAATAGCACACTGAAATCAAGACAAAAATACCTTTTGCAGCAGCTCAGTTTTAGCCACTTGTGAAAGTATAGTTGAAAATTCAGCCTCGAGCTTGGAATTTTTTTGCAGCAAGCCATCACGGTCAGCAACTAACATCATCTTTTCCCCCTCTTCTGTGGCTAACCTGGCTTCCAACTCCTTCACTTTATCCTGGGTCTGTTCTTCGAATGGGGGTGGGGAGATGAATGATTGCAGCAGGAGGATAACATGGGAAAAGAGAAGAAATGTTTTATGTGAAATGATTTGAATGTACTTGAGAACCAGATAATAAGATAAAGTGATGATATCTTCAAAGAAGATAAAAGAAAAATAAAGTAGAATAGAAAATTTATTTCACCTTTCAATGAAATATCAAACAGTTTAAGTTAAGCTTTCATTAAGACATTAAGATATGTATTTGTAATTTATGCTTAATTTAAATGCTTAATTTATAGAAATGAATAAGTAGTATGTATGTAAAGAATAGCATAGTAAGCTGAAAATGAAGATTAAAATACAAGTAGAATAATAAAATAAGAACAGTAGGTAACTTCACCAGAACCAAAAATTTCCAATAACATGACGGCTTTCAATAGACTTCAGAATTTTACATTATCTCAAATACATATAAAAATCAACTGAAGATTATTCATCACTTTCATATTAGACCATAAGCAATAAAGCTGATGATATTTTTTTGAAAATCAAATTTGTAGTAAACCACCATTCACTGAACAATAGCTGCTATATTAAGTGATATGAGTGATAGAGATGAAAAGACAAAATAAAAATACCACCTAATGATCTACTTCGTATATATATTTACAAAGACATTCCATCCAAAAGATAATAAGTGAAATTTTCATGATGTCCTTGAGTGCACAGAATAAGATTATGTTAGAGTTTCTAGCTAGAAAATGGGGATTCCAAAGCCACCAATAAACATAATTAAGCAAAACAAAAGTGATAGAAATGTATAACTTATAAAGCCAACAAATTGGACCACTATTCAAGCATGAATAATTCAAATATTATGCTTCCATAAAATACTAGGATTTTAAGCTCAGTAATCTGGTGTTACAACAAAATATTACCACATTAAAACCAACATAATAAATAACACATTTAATACCAAAATTATGGAATTAAAAAAAATGTGTTGATATAATTTTCCACCAGATACAATAAAAAAGGATCAACATTATTCTGGCTATGAATTGAAGTTTTTTAACATCTTGCTACTTCATTTATTCTTCCAATCCTTGTTGCCTTCAATTGATTTTTCAATTCTGTACTGTATGAAGTTAGGGAGATGTATTATTTGAAAATTTTGAGTTCAACTTCATAGGCAATTTATGATTTAAATAAAAAATCTGCATGTGGTTTATATCGATGTTGTCAAAATATTTTTAAGGAGAAAGATATAGTGTAAAAAACAATACTAGATACGACCAGCAAAAATTAATCAGCTCTTCCTAAAATGTGAAAGGCAAACAAGAGAATTGTATTTATCATAATTACATTATTTCTACAAAATATGAGAAAGATAATTTAGTTCTTTGCTAAATAAGAAAATAAGAATAAATGTAAGAATTTATATGGAATTGACAAGGACTTAAAAGTATGCAATAATGGATCAAATCATCAAGTCAGCAATTTTGCTGTTACCCTAACATGGTAATCCAGATCTATAACCTATAGATACTTCCAAACTTAAATTTAAAAATTCTGAACATTTTGCAAAAAATTTCGCTGACAAGAACCTCAGCATTAACTTGAGTTATTACATACCCTCTTTCATCCCCTCAGATTGATTAAAAGGAAGCATTTATTCAGCTAATGTTAATAAACACTCAAGAGCACAAATATGAACATCATGCATTCAAAATAATAGAACTCTGAAATGAATCACACTCTTAGGCACAAATGGCTTGCTTTCAAATAAGATTACAGTTACTCATGCTTTTCATGCAGAGTTATTCTATCTATTCGGAGTAATAAAGTTAGTGTAATGCTCAAAGTGGTTTGTATGAATATGACAAGAACTTTTCTTTTTAAACAAACTTTAATCTTGTATCCAGAACATGAAATTTATCAGCCTATTCACAGTTACATCATTAAGAGGGCTGCAATGTAGCATTAGAATATAGAGTCTTATGAATGTGCACTATTCTTAATATCTCAGATAAACAATAACTTCCATATAATATACACTACTCATTCCAAAGACAAAAAAGCAGACAAGAGTATGTACCATATTTTGAAATGACTAAGAATTTAAATTTAGTTCTAAACTATATAGAGTTGATAATTCACTTCAGAAGAATTTTTGTTCATTACTTATATGAAATTCCAGTGCGTTGTTAGGAAATTGTTTTAAAGACTTATATAGAAAATTTATAACTGAACTGTACCTAAAGAAGGCACAGTAGTAACTAGAGACCTGTAGATTGCATCAGTTACCTTATCAGAAACTGATAAGTAAAATGTTGACAGGAAGTACTAGTAGATCATCTCTTTACATAAATAACAAAGATTAAAAGTATGTTTCTCATATCTTTCTCCTTAAATGAAATCCAATGGAGCATAAGTTTTTGCTGATGGTAAATTTTGTTTTTTTTTACAGAGAGTTTGAGAATCTAAAATCAATATGAATAAATTTATTTCTTATGTAGTCTATAGATACTGATAATTTCTTTTGCATGCAAAATTAATTGAAAATCCATGTATGTTATAAAAATAGTGAAAAATATTCATTACAATTCAAAGGAAAATGCTAGGTTACAAAATTCGTAATTCTTTAATACATAATTCACAAGAAGATTTGAAGAAATTAACTTCAAAATTGAAAGCAATTTCCGAGAAAGTAAGAAATTATTACATGATTAAGTTTACGTTTTCCTTAATTAAAAAAAAAACAAGTATAACTCAACAGAATGACTCCTGAAGTTATTTTTCATAATGTAGTTAAAGCATCTTATTATTTTTCCCTTTGTTCATCATTTACTTTAGGTAAATATTCTTTATATTCTGCAGTTTTTTTTTAAGTATCCTCTATGTTCTTACTGAAATATAATTTAAAAACTGAATTCAACGCTGAAAGTGACAGAGCAATTACATCATTAACATGTCAAGGCTCACAACACACAACTCTGCTTTATGTGCACATCCTGGGCATTAAAAGTATTTATTAAACCAAGACGCTCAATAAATAAAAAAGAAATAACCATTACAATCCATTAAAATGAGACAAAATAACTCATGTGCAATACTAAAGCAACATGCATCTAATAATGATTTCAACTAAGATTCCTAGTTGCTACAACTAAGATACTCTATCACAGGCACAATCAATATCAATTAACAACAACAATGAACTGAACTAGTCTGAATTAACGAAAGAAGAAGCAACACAGAAACACACTCAAATGTAATCAAATCAGTTCTTGGGTAAGATCACCAAAAGACAGGAAAAACATAATTGATAAGCTGAACTCCACAGAAGTGCATATCCTACTCCAAATAGTAGAGAGAACACTGAAATACAAAGCTTTTATATTAAAGGATGAGCAAGATGTGCAAGACTTGGAGATAAATAGTGGTTCAAGCAGGAACAATGCAATGCGAACAGATACACATTTACAATCTGCCATACCTCACTCAAAATTGCAGGAAGAGACTTTTCAATACAGCTAAATGCAAACTGGACTCCACATACCTCTGAAGGTCCCTGAAGAGGAAAAAATATGCTAATGTCTACAATATCTGAACCAAACACCTCTATGACTAATGGATTCCTTATCAAAATTACATTTAAATGAAAAACACAGCAGGCTAACATACAAGTACACAGGAAAATAAGGAGGGATATCGTATGAGAAGAGAGTAGTCACAACAAATCAAAAATGACAGTTTGAGTAAGAAGTTAGAAAAAATATCTGCATCAACCCCCAGGTGCACATAAAATCCTAATTAACTATCACTTAAAGATTTAAGATAAACATGGTCTCATGTTTGATTAGTGATAGGGTCTGAATTTCAACAGAAACAGGCTGGTAGGATATTTTCTAATAACTTCACAGAGGCTTTAATTAGTATCCTTTTATTAATAAGTGAATAACAAAATCAGCTGCAACTTTAAACAACAGATTTTTGAGTTTCCAAAAGTACCAATGTCAATGAGAATGGTGAACCTCATGGTCAGTATGTTGAGTCCCAAGGTTTTAACTTTAATGTGCTGCTCTCCCTGGATTATCCCATCTGTATTTCCCTCTTCTATAGTAATATACCATTATAAACATGCCAAAATTATAACACATGCTGCAAAGTTGTTCAAAGGTGCCAATCAATAGTAAAAGAATTTGATCCATTTTGCTGTAATGTTTCCTAAAATAAATAAAAATTCTAAGCATGGCAACAAATAGATGCCTAATATCTAATGAATACCATACCATAATCTCTGAAGCATATAATTTAAAGTAACCTTAAATTGAGTCATACAAAAGAGGAATAAACTTTTGAGATAACTTTTGTTCTTTCCATTTAAAAAATTTTATTTTCATAACTATCACAGATGATCACAGAGCAGCTCAATATGTCAAGATATGTTTTCTATGAGTACAGAATAAGTAATGAACGAAAAGATCCTTTTACTTTAAACGATGGGCAGATTGCATGGAATCTTTAGAGGATCTATTTCCTTTAATTAGTGCAATCAACAAATGAATGCTATTAAGATTTCTCAAATTTTATAAATAGCAAATTTCAACATTTCCTTGAGAGGTTCTGTAAGCAAATAGTACATTTTAAATATTTTACACCATTCAAGTAATCACTGGGTGGTGTGGCCTGGAGTGAAATCAGCAATCAGAGGCAGAAGGCACAAGGACCGCTTTGAGATTCCACCCAGAGATTATTCATCTTAAAAAATGACAAAGCGTCTACCACATTGCAGCAAAGCTTTCAGCTTGCACCAAGTGTACCTAATCTATCTCTGTACACAACATGGGAAAATAAACAAAAATAATGCATTGTCAAACCTAAAAATGCGTAACTACTAACCATTTCTTAAATATACACACCACTTTGAATGATTCAATAAAGAGCTGACTTCAAACTAAAGTAAATTTACACTAGCTAATTTTTATTAAAAATCTGATTTTCCCCTATCTTGCAAGATTGTACACTTAATTGCTGACGTAATTGTTGTTAATAACACACCAATGAGTATCTAGGGTATCACACAACCAATGAACATAGGAAAACATAAAACTATAGCATAAATAATCAAGTTTATTAATTCTGATAACAACTGTGCCTGAATTAATATTAAAGATCACTTTAGAGTGAAAAAGGGAGATTCAAGTTAGAAACTTAAAGACTATCCTATTATACATTGTAGATAATAAAGTAAACGAGAGAAGTAAATCAAGAAATCCAAATTCTGAACATGTGTATTATAAAAATGATTCAGAAAATTACCTTTTACATGACTTTCAATATTTCAAAGAGCTTTTAGCAATATTTACAACTAAAAAATAAGAAGTTTTTTAGAATATAACTTAAAACTAGAGATGAGATAAATGATGATTATATCATATGCTCATGCTATATTAATGATGAGGTATCGAGCACCATCCATCGACGATGTTTACAAACTTTCTTCAATTCTGCATCATGATGAGTTTCACCACATTACTTATGATGAAAAGAGGAACTTTCGACAGAATTGGTTGAAACTGCTTTCTCATGTCACCATAAATAAAACAGCGAAACCCATCATGGTACAAAACTTAGGGCATCAACACCATGGAAATTAAGTTTGTCAAACTTTCTTCAACTTCACCTGACAACAATTGAAGTCTGGACTATTTTACTCCAGTGATGTTTGTTTTGTGATAGTATTATCATAGAATTAAGCAATTAACTTATTCATGAACAACATCAGAACTATTAAATACAGGTATACAACAAACATAGTGCTGTATGCATGTATTGGCGCCCAATTGTGCATGGCATAGTATTCTCGAATTTGTGATTTTAGCATTATTATTCAAGACCTCAAATGTCAAATACTTTCTAGAATTCAAGGTATTCCAGTATTTGCACACCTCTATATAAAATGTTTTAAATTAAGATAAAATTCAGGGACAAGTATTTACTCTTCAAAGAATATCATATCTATAGAGCACTTTAATTAAACATAGTTCATTAAATAAACTTTAAAATTCCAATAGCTATGAAGTTCAGCATTTTTTAACCTTAAAATACTAATTAATTAACATTTAAAAAAACTTAATCATTAAGTTTACAGTAGTCTCTTTTCAGTACAAGTCAGTATATTTTAAAAGCCATAAGTTATGAATAAAAAGGAATATAAATTACTTTCCCTTATAAAGCAAATATAAGGGAAATCTACATCTACTGTAACATCTACATTAAACACAGGTTCTAAACTTCTTCATTACCGAAGGTACTAAGCATATGATCATGCACAACTGAAATTATTTTTAGAAGTTATAACAACAGGTTAAAGATAGTCATCACTGAACTTACTTCTTGTTTCATGCATTAACATTGAAGTTAACAAAATTCTCATCCCCAAACATTAACCAAGGTTTGACTAATGATACTAAAGTAAATGCTTATTTTTAATCACAAGTATGATCTTTTCTGTGCTATTTGCCTAAATTTTCTTAAAATTTCTAATGATTAAATAGAATACTTCAAATACATACTGCAAAGAAATATTTTGAAAAATGTCACAATTCTAAGCTTAATAATTTTTAAAACTAACAAATCATTTCCCTACTAATTCAGCATATCAAAAGCTAGATAACTCTACCATCTTTCATTTTAGGTAAGTAAATATTTACAATCTAATCATTATATTGATAATACTTTTGTTTAGAATGAACCAGAGATCAACAAAAGGTCAGGATTATTATGTTGCCCTTAAGTTTCAAAATTATCAACCACCAAAATATTTTTTATGGTAAGTAAAATAGTTCAATCACTTAGGATGCTCATTTTTACCAATTAACAACTGAGTATTTTACCTCAATTTCATGCAATATTTCTATGTTATAAATTTTCAATTAAATTGACATACATTTCTGCAATTATTATTACACACGAAATTAAAAGAAAGTTGCCAAGCTACACCAGAGGATACAAACCTCAGAAGACTCTTTGAGCTTTTCCAAGCCCTGCATTTCCTCCAGGGTGGCAACTAGGTCATTTCTTTCTCCAATAGCTTGTTTCAATTCTACATCTTTCTGTCGAAGCTGCTCAGCCCACTCTGCCTCTTGTTGCTCGACACTCTTCTGCAATTTACTCAAAATTGACTCCTATAATAATAGAAAATTCAAGCAATTAACATTTCCAAAGGTCCCCAAGTATTAACAGAATTCATTAGGAGAAGTACATTTCCACTGCTATAGCTACTATTACTTAGTACTAAGCTACTAAGTCTTTCGCTTTTAAAAAGATAATTGATTTAATGGTTTTTAATGAACTTCTAAAACCTTCCATTATTTAACTTATATTAAAATTATAGTGACTAAATCATGTTAAGTTTGAAATTTTAGGAATGTAGTCCACAAAAGATTCAACAGAATTAATCTGAACAAGATGGCTGAGGAGTAGCATGCTTGTGTTCCAATTACAAGGTTCCAGGTTTGAATACTTTTCTGGTTAGGGAACTTTTCTGGGCATTAGGAATACTGTTAAGTACAATCAGTTAAAGCATGATAAAACATAATAATTTTTTTGCAGGCAAAATTCAGAGAATCCAGGGAAGTGCAACAAATTTCCATATCACATTCTCAGATGATTTTTGAAAGGCGATGAGTTAAACAAGATTGCTAAATAGAGTAATTGGTGAACTGCTTAAGTTACACTTTTGTTCAATACCTGTTCAATAATTTTGTGTTATGTACGAACATTAGTTAATAATAAAATAACTTGTTCATAAAGTCAAAAATTAAAAAAGAAATTACTCTTCTCAACAGCACAAGACACAACAGGAACATTGAATGACATCCTATAATGCACCAAAATTCTTTTATAAAACTTCATATCTATTAGAAATCTAGGGGCCTAACCTTGAAGTAAAATAAATAAAAATTTAAAAGTAAAAAAGACAAATGAAAATATCTAGAGAAAAGGTAGTACTTACTGTATCTTTGACAATGTTTTGGTAATGAATATTCTTTGCTTGAAGACGTTCTTTCTCCTTATCATGTTGATCACAGACTTTTTCTACATTACTCTGCTTGAGGTAATCACAGGCCATGGACTCAAACCTCTTCAACAATTCTGAGTGAGGCTGCAAAGTATCTATATTTAAAATGTTAGTTTTATGTAGAATTTACAGGACAAAAAACCAACCACGTCAAAGCATGATTTTATCTCATTTTCAAATAATAAGATCTTAGAAGCCAATAAACAAACTAAATATCCCACCAGAAAACTACTAGTTTCTTATAATATTTCATTTTTTGTTTTGTGACAGCAAGACATAACCAAAAGTTCTTCATAACTAAAATAGTACAGTATTTCTGCAAATATATCATTTCCTCAGTGTTTAAACTTTATGTAATATAAAGGTAAAATTACTATAGTAAAGTGCAGAATAGAATACAGACAGCATAAATTAATCAAAGTGTCTCTTCAAAAATAAAGTAAATGAATCTTAATCTTTAATATAAATTACATCTTTTCTGACCACCAAAACAACCCAATTCTAAGAAAACATTCAGAATTAAAAAGAAAATCTTACAAGAAATTATTACAACCACCAAAACAACCCAATTCTAAGAAAACATTCAGAATTAAAAAGAAAATCTTACAAGAAATTATTACAATATGTCTAGATCACACATTTAACCATAAAACAAATTATCAAATTTATTTTAAAAATCTTATTTATTAATTAAACAAATTATTAACTTAAATAGAATTTTAACGCAAATTTCCAGCTCTAAAAATTACAGCATAATATGTGAATTCACTTATCTAAATTTATACACCATTTACATAAATTTGGACTTTCCAAATTTTGATTTCCAGCTAAACATATTCTACATTCTGATGCAATCTTCCAAAATCATCAGCGAGCAATACAATATCTTCCACATAGAAACCTTACAGGGTTTCTATGTGGAAGATACTGTATTGCTCTCTGATGATAAAATAACTAATGAGTCATATTTGTACAGTTATGAATTAAGTAATCAAGTTTCATTCTGACCTTAACATTTTCTACGATCACATTAGGCAACAATCTCTGGAGGAATTGTTTCACAGCCTCTTGTTCCTCCANATGAACAACATTAGAACTATTAAATACTGGTATTCAACAAACATAGTGCTGTATGCATGCATTGGTGCCCAATTGTGCATGGTATAGTATTCGAATTTGTGATTTTAGCATTATTATTTGAGACCTCAAATGTCGAATACTTTCTAGAATTCAAGATATTCCAGTATTTGCAGATAGTATTTGCACGCCTCCACTTAAAATGATTTAAATTAAGATAAAATTCAGGGTCAAGTATGTACTTTTCAAAGAATATCATATCTATAGCGAAAGCATTTTAATTAAACATATTGCATTAAATAAACTTAAAAATTTCAATAGCTATGAAGTTCAGCATTTTTTAACTTTAAAATACTAATGAATTAACATTTTACAAAATTTTACTTCATCATTAAGTTTATAGTAGTCTCTTTTCAGTACAACTCTGAATATTTTAAAAGCCATAAGTTATGAATAGAAAGGAATATAAATCACTTTCCCTTATAAAGCATATATAAGAAGAAGAATTTAACAAACAAAATCAATGCCTTATTTTCATTACACTATTAAGTGAAGCAAACTAAAATCAATCAGTCTAAATAGACCATAAACCACATCAATTTTAATGCATATACAGTTTTTTTCCCATCGCTTAAGTACACCTAGTAAATACCATTCACATTGGGATGAATAATCCTGTATAGTCCCCCGCTGTGATGTATATACCATATATTCTTAGATCTAAGATGCATCCACATTTTGGAAGTAATTTTACTCAGTGATACCTGCTTTATGATAACACACTTTTGGATAGTGAATCTAAGAAGCACCTGATTATTGAGAGCTCTTACATATAAAGATAGTGCATCTTATGAAGAATATATGGTACAAAGATCATCAACTAGTCTAAACCAGTGGAGTGTATCTGAATAAATTTGTGGAATTTTATACAAAGTGTATCATTCGTCCAGTCCAATTCCCTTTTCTGCTTAAGGCTGGCTTTCTATAATGGAGAACTTGATTAGGAGTGGTGCTTTCCTCAAAGTAACATCAAGGAACTTTTAGTACTGTTTCAATAAGTTTTGCAATGGTTTTAATGTTTGTGTAGTCCAAATTTTTTTCATTCGAGAGTTGAGAATGGAATAATAAACGTAATTATTCCCATTATTGTGTAATTGTGTAAGTTCTTTATTTCCAAAATTAATCATCTGATGTAAAAAGAATGGTATTAAAGAAAACTGTGCTTGTGAAAATGAAGCTCCTGAAATTATTTTTTTTTTTCCATTAACTAATGCACACTGGCACTCATAATTCAATGTCTTAACTTTTTGCTTACAAGGAGACGATATAGTATCAGCAGCGATTTGGATGATAAAACTTGGTAGTTAGATAGATTTCCAGTCAAGAATGACGAATTACCCCTGCAACTAGGGTTTTACGGGCAATAGTTTTTTCAGAAAATGAACAAAGTTTCTGCCAAATTTACGTTACAACTATGATGCTAACTACTAGGGTATCAATCAGTGTAGAAGATGGAGTAACGGTAAATTGTCTTAAGCTGTGGTGAGCTTCCAAGCATTCTGAGGCTGGTTCGATCCCAACGTGAATTAACTTTCTCTTTCCTTGTTTTTCTTATTTTTGCTTTTCAGAATTTTCATCTATCTCTGCTTACTTTATGTAATTTTTTACTAAATTTTCACTCTCAGAATCAAGTATGATACATTTAAAGAGATCAAGTATGGTACATATCTTATGTATAAAAATTAGCATTCCACCAAAATGCCTAAGTGCAACAAGAAATTGCATTATAATCATACCATCATTTATTTACAACAATTAGATTCAATATGGATAACTTTTCTGATAGCAATGAAATCCTACACTGTAACATACAACATTATTTATTCTCATTTCTTTCATGATGGAATATGTACTGCTTGTTTTTTTCTGTAACTAATTTAATTAATTGCTTCAATAAATCAAAGCACACTGCTCTGCATAAAATGGAAAAAGTTACATCCTAAAAAAACTTTGACAACATTTGAAATCCTAGTTCAATTTCATAGAGCATGATGGAAGTAAAATCAGTATAGCCACAAAGAAAAACCATTCAATTGATATGCTGAATCGATAATTGATCTACAAAAATTAATAAAATTGAGTACCAAATAAAAATTGTTCTCAATGCCATTGAGAATGGCATTTTCAATTGTGTACAGAAGGACTATCCATTGCCCATGGAACAATTGAAACCAAACTACCATGAGCATTGAACATATGCTTGAATAGTCGAACAAGTACCTAAACAAATATGCCATTTCATCAAGGATTCACAAGCCAAATTATAAACCATAATAATAGTGTTCATGCTAATGTAACCTTAAACACACTTATCTTCATGATTAATCTAGTGCTAATGAACAAAACAATATGACTTCCAATTTCTAAAATACTTTGGAAAATGATGCCAGTTTCTGTAAGGAGCAAAAAATAGAGATATTCATGAACAATGCTTAGGAGGGTATTGAAGTATTTGGCCTTCCAGTAGGAATAAAAACCTTAAAAACATTTGTTAAGCATTTACAGGCTCAAAGCTTGAAGATAAAAATCTTAATATATTCTTGTTAGAAGCATGAAACTGGAAGAGAGGTAGAGAGTGATATTAATTACTACCTCAGTGAATACCTTAACAGAAAACAGGTGAAGTTATTTTTGGATTTTGGAACAGCCAGCACAAGATGATGTTTTCATAACAAATTTTAAAGAAATTACTTCACAATACTAGCAATGGAAGGGTAGCTAATCAACAAAAATGGCTAATCATATAAGTCAGAGATTATGCACATATGCTATAAGCTTTGCTGAAATATTCGTAATGCATTTTGAAATGCTTATAAATGAGGAATGAAATTTAGAGCTTTGATGTTTTCAGAATATGATTTCAGTGAATTCAAAATATTTTAGAGAAAAGAGATTTGGATAAAAATATGAATGAAACAAGATCGTGAAGAAACAACAAACGAGAAAATACAACTAGCTAGAGCAAAAATTATCAAAAATCACCATCATAAGTTAACAAGAAAGAGAAAGGAAACAGGTGAAGGAATGAGACAGTGATGAATAATTTAATACATTTAACAGAAAAAAAGATGAATGGAATAATAGGTTATAGTACCTGTTAATAAATATCCTTTATAAAGCTAAACTTTGAACTTCATATGATAATTTACAAGGGAATTGACTGAATATGAAAAATGATAAATATTAATTTGTTTCACAATGAAACTGAGTACCTACCAACAAACCAACACTTGAACAGACGAACTTCAACTTAGTCACCTACTGTCATATTTTGAAACAAAAAGGATGATTACATAAAGTTGCGATACTCAGACTGACATGCTGACTAATTTTTAACTATAACCTTGAAACAGAAAGCTTTGACCCTTGCTTGATTGAAGATTTACATAGCTTAGTAGTAGAGAACAAGATTACTCCCATTATGCATTATGAAACCAAATCTTAAATTCAGATCAAGATAGATTTGATTTACAATAAGTATCTGCTGTCTAGAGGAATACTCAGAAATTAAATAAACGTAATACCAGAAAATTTTGATTCAAACAATCCTCTCTCCCATTCATCATATACATCATACCAGTATACCAAGTACCAAATAATTTAAGACCTATATTTCTGTAAGCACAAAAACATATGCACACTTTAAATACAAAAATCTTGTTTGCAATATTAATGCACCAAATACAGCTGTATGCATCTGCAATATCAACAGTTACTGAAATTTAACCACAACTGCCAAGATAAAGTTTTAAAAGAATTCAATTTGCCTAAGAAGGAAGAGTTTAATGAAGAGAATGAGATTAGTAATGAGAAAAGAATTCCTGATTCCTTAAATGGTTAGTCACAAGAAACAGAGCATGCTAGCATACAGCATTTAATGTTCACTGTACCAAATGGAAAACTTACAATGACTACATTTTGGGAGTTTTTCAAGTGAGCTTTCAGGTTATTTTCGGCCAATGTCAAGGCTTCCATCGCCTTCCAATTCTTATGACGCAATTCCTAAACCAAGAAAGAATCCATAAAAATGCATAAAACATCTAAAGTGATTTAGAATTATAAAACTAAAGTCTAAACTTTAATAATTTTTATGTTATCAGATCCCATAAATCTATTAACTAAGGGTTGAAATACTTTGCACATCTGGAAATCTTGCAAGAAAGAAAATACTCTGAGAGCTATTCTTAGGGGGTAATTTTACTATGAACTTGGAGCAGGAATCTGTAATTCTCTTTCAATTGAAAGTAAGAGAAATAGGCTACTGACTGCAACTGGCATTGTTAACTATGCAATTTATAAAACACAGAATGGTAATATAGAATACATATTAAGATACCTGCCAGAAACATGATTAATTGATCATAGTTTTCAGAAAAATCAATTTATAATATTTACTTTTACCAGTAAATTTCTAAACAGAGATGGTTACTATCAGTCTTTTCATCAATATTTGTTTCCTCAATAAAAAATGTTTCACCACACAGATGAATATTAATGATATTTAAGGCCAAATATTCAGCAAGTACCCTAATAAAATAAAAAATGAAAGCATTAATTTGATGTATATTTCTAGAGTAAATATTTCAACCTGATAGTATCTAACAAAACTGATATTTTAGGTGCAAAGTATTTCACATATAAAATAACACAACAAAGAATGAGAAACTGAATTTAGCATGGATAATAACAAGCATCAAGGCTCAGAGTGAGAAATTCAGAAAACATGTCACCTGGAGATTGAACAGGTGACAGTGGTAAATTTATTTAATGAACCACACCAATATCACATGCAGTTAACAAGGTGATCTTATGATGTTTATCAGCTTCTAAACTGACTCAGAGAAATGAAATAGCAATAAAAAATTCTTATAGAAAGATTCACAATTAATGTGAAAATCGTTATTAATAACTTAAACATTCTCAACTCAATTAAATTTCAAGACAGGAAAATTTACACATATCCAAAATATGAAATGAAAGAAAAATTTGTCTTCCCCCAAATTTGTTTCCAATTCATACATAAACACTCACTGAGATGAATCCAACAGTTAATATATTCAGGTACAAAGGAACCTATTTTGTCAATTAACTATATTTGAACTTCAAAGCTGAGAAATTGTCTTATCCTTGAATAACAAAACATGAATAACACTAAAGAGACAAGAAAAGAGGTAATTTAAGTTTCTGACTCTTTTAGTATGCACCAACAGCCTGTTTTTGTCAGGTAAATTAGTCATAAAAAACCTTAAGTAAAGCTGAGTTGGTATCAGCAACTACATACAAGGCTCAATGACATAGCAATGGTTTTAAGTTTTATTTGGCATTTAAAACACTAATCGCTCATGAACAACAAGTTCTACATTTTGCACATTAAAAAAATAGAGGCTAAGAAGATATACATTAAAAGTTTGAACAATACAAGATAATACTTTTTAGTATTTCAGTAATTTTGAAAATTATAAAGTTTACCAAATACTTTTGACCTTATCATAAGATCCCTTGTAAAACTATTTTCTATTAATACTCTATAAGAGATGTCATTTGATCACAAGAAACAAAAGCAATCTCTTCAGAGATTAACAGCTCCATCTCACTGCAATAAATTACTTGACAAAATATATACAACAAGCCAACACTATTTTTATTTACTCATGTTTTCAGCATAAAACTGGTGATCCTAGGCAAAGCTTACCACATTTACTGTGGATCACTCCACTGCTGGAGTGATGAATGAATTGGAAATGGAGGTATCTGCAGTGAAGGTGTTAAATTATCTTAGAGAAAAAGAACATGCAAATATCTTGAGAAGTGCACTTCACCTTTTTCTATTTTCAGGGATTATCATGCACAAATGTCCCATTTTATAGCAATATGAGAGAGCTCTTGCATGCAGCAAAGATATTAGAGCAGCGATTCTCAACCAATGGCATATAGAGTCAACCTCTGACATTCCTTGGGTATTCAAATGTTACACTAAGGAAGTCGACAGGTTTAGGTTTCCTATTATCTCAATAATAATAATAATTTTGTACAATTTTGCTGGGAATGAAATTTCTCTGCTCATAAGTAGACCTAGACCTGGATAAAATTTACATTTCATACATAAAATTAAAAATTAAGGAAAATTTCAACCAATAGCAAAGGAAGATACATATGATGGGATCTGCAGTGATAATAGAAGATAAAAAAGTCTATGGTGCCACTTAAGTTGAGAAACACTGAGCTGAGAAGAGGAACTTCTATAACTCTAATTATGAGCTGAATCCTGAAAGAGAAATCGATTTTTATCTCTCTCCTCCAATTCAACTCTGAATACAATAAATGATATAAAAAGTATAATTTTAAAAATAAAACCAATGGTGTTTGCCTTTACTTGGTGGAATTCCATAACAACAGCAAATGGTGGTTTGTAAAAATAAATCTATCGGTCAACTTGCTTACAGTATAAATTTTAACAGTGTCACATCCTTCCTTTAACATTTCCCGAATCTTAATTGAAAGAGATTGAATTAAGGTTCCAATTTACCATAGAAATCCATTCTTAAACTATTTAAGACTATCTGCCTTCCGAGGAATAGATATACAGTGGTACCTCAATTTATAAACTTAATTTGTCCACACAAGAGTTTGTATCTCAAAAATTTCGTATCTTGAAATCCAGTTTACCATTGTAAAATAAATATGGTAGATCAATTAATCTGTTCTGTCTTGGAAATTGTGAAAAAAAAATGTTATTCAAACATCTGCAGGTTGCAATATGATCCCTGGACGAGAGAAAAACGAATCTGACCGTAATTATATAAATAATTTTTGGCCATATGTAGTATTACAAATATAATTATCGAGCAAATATGAAAATATGGAGTAATGAAGGACTTATATATTATCAATCTCTTTCGACTTTTCCATCACTAACAGAATTTCCTCTTCTAAATAAGCCAGAGAAGCTCAAGGTTACTGTGCCGTATCTTACTCGATGCGACACTTTCATAAGTTCCCGCCCAGCTACGCCGAATGGGAGAGAGAGAGAAGCAGGGTGGGAAACCTTGCTTCCGCTCTGTCAAAACTTGGTTGCAAAGATTTGGTTGCTAAGTTTGGTTGACAAGTTTGATACTAGCCATCCCACTAGCCGTGCCGCTAGCCGTGCCGCTAGAAGGTTGAGTCGTTACTTATATAGTGGTCTGCGGATGGATACCCTTCTGCCTGGAGTGATCAAATTGGCGGGAGTGCATTCGATTGGAACACCAAGCTGTACTTTCCCTTCTGCTACCACATCTGGTGATTTGCCCCTGTTCCCCCCTCCAACTATTTCCCCTCTCCTGCTTTTGGAGTCAGGTATTGACTCACCCCTTTTTTGGAAGAGAGTGCCTGCTGAGACTCATCTTTTTGCTCTTTTACCAAGCAGCTCAACTTTACTGTGTACTTGCCATTAGTTCCTGGACTGAATATTTGACATTTATTGTAATCTCCAACGATCCCACTCAACTTACTTTGGGATAATAATCTGCTAGTGCTTTTGTGTTAAGCTTATTCTGAAGTGTTTGGTTGGACCTTGTCATCACAGCTGATTGTGTGTCAGACCTCCCTTTTCTTAAACAGTAATTACATTGGTGATTTCATGCTATGTTTGACTATGCCGTTCATTTCTCCTTCTCTTGCTTAAATGTCGATACCTCGATTTCTCACAAGTGATCTAATGCCGCTACTTACGATAGTGTTTCATGACTTCATTGATAGCTATTAAGAGAAGCGGTACATTATGTAGGTGAAATCCGATCGTATTCTAATCACTGAGACAGAGAGATAATTTTAGGGATCTTTCCTGCCTATATTCCCACACATTTGTAGAATAATCAGCTTAAATATTGCATATAAAATGAACCTGAGATAAGCCTGGTGGGAGTAGCAAATCTCACAAAGTGCTCCATCTTTCTAAGAGCTATCTCTGTAGCTTTTTCATCTTTATCGAAGAAAATCTCATAGGAATCACATAATCTTTTTTCCAGTTCTCTACTAAGAGAAGGGCAATGCACATAAATTTTGTCAAATTGTGTATATTGCTGTAAATTCTTTCAAATTAGACAAAAAATTTCACCAATATGCTTGTGCATACATACTACAATACTCAGGAGGACGAAAAAAGTTTTGATGTTGAGCAGTTCGTAAGTTGAGGTACCACTGCAAAAATTAAACAGGGCTACTACGTTTCAAAAATAGTAGAAATTTAAGTAGAACGCCAAAAACAGGATTTAACATATATTTTGGGATTTTCTAATCTCAAGCAGACCATCTGATAGCCCTAAACTTAGATATGGCAATCATTCCTTTCTAATGAGATTAATTTCATCGAATGTAAGTTTGGATAAAGAAAATTCTTTTATTTAACAACAGAAAATGATTTTTTTAGGTGTAATTCATTAATTATTAGAGATGTATTGCATCAGAGAAAAAGAAAAAAAAAACAATTATGATTATGGGACAACATGGGAGACTGAAAGGATGTTATAGAAAATTTTCCAGTTCCAGAGCTATAAGCTACACACGATTTTTACATACTGAAGGTTAAAAAAACCAAAGTAAAAAGATTACAAATGTGATAGAATAAAACCCCCTCGTTTCTAAGAACCCATACAAAGAAAAGCAAAATGTGCAGTTAAAGATTGTTTTAACCATCATCTATGATAAAAACTAAATAACCTTAAAACTGAATTCCAATGAATCTCATACACAGAAGAAATAGGCTAAGTTGATTGTTCAACACCCAATTGTTCCACATATCTGATTAACATTAAGTTTGTAATTTAAAATTTTTGTGCATAATTTCCATCGTGTAATCAAGAAAATAGAAGTGACTGGTATAGTAGCAATAGTGAAATATCAGAAGCTATTGCCAAATATACCAAATGTTTCCAACATTTGTTTGAGAAAAACCAATGATGATCTTTAGAATATACTGAAGATCAAGAATTGCAGGAAAGGGTTATACATTTGCAGAAGTAATGAAAAGTATCAATAACAAATGAGATTAAGTATTAATTATTTAAAAATGATGTATAATAAGGTGTCAAAACTGAAAATCTTTGTCATTATAATTATTAACTGTAGCTATGTCATTTGAGCCTTCTAACAAAAATATCAATGGAAAAAGAGTGATTTTTATGCTAGTTTTAGCATTGATTCTCAGCAATACTCTGACAGAGAAGTCATAAATATATCTTCAACAAGTGAGCTGTTGATTCTTTTCAATTCTCTCTCTCCTTGTTTTAATATACCTAATAGATATAGATTAATTCTTTAAATTATTTCCCCTGACAATTTCTGCGATTAATCAGAATTCATATCTTATTTTCTCCAGCATGTTTGTCATAGATTTGTGCATGAGAGAAAAAATACTTCAAAACAATACGTACACAAATATGAAGGAACAATCAACCAAAGACAAAATAGCAATAAAAATACAGCTAAGAAGATCTTATGACTTAAATTCTTAAAAGAAATTACAGATATTTCTGAAGATGAACAAATAAGAGGATTAAATCTGGTCCAAAAGTGAAGATTATTAAGATAGAAGTTCACACATATAAAATTATATTAACCCAGTTTTAGTTGAAAACATTATCAGAAATATTAAATAAATCAAAACTTACGTCATTCTTCTTCTTTTGAATCTCCAAGGTTTCAGATAACTTGGGAATTTCAGTCTTGTAATATGTCAACTCCTTCGTCAGTTCCTGTATAAAAGACTCTTTTTCTTGTAACCTGAAAGAAATAGTTATATGAATGTTAAAATATTTCAAACAAAAATTATTTCTGAGCAATGTTTCACAACTTTAGTGGACATTGACAATGTAGCCAATCACATTCAATAGTTGAACTTATCTGCAAGTATGCATTTTAAATTTGCTTTCTAATTTTACTTAAACTTTTGTCAAAACCTACCATTGAGTACCGCCTACTGGTTAATGAATATTACAATTATTATTACCACTGCAGATTAGAAATGAGATAAGAAACATTTGAAACACAGACATTAAGAGAACAAAACATATAAAATTGAGGGAAAGGGTAATGGATAATACTGGGGAGAAGAAAATAAAATATTTGAAAACATTGAAAAAGGAAAAGAGATAGGATGTAACACTGGAGAAACTAAATGCTTGTTTTTATATGCAATAGAAAGAATGGTAATTAAGAATAGGAGGAAATGATACAGGAAGTACTTGATGGCAAACAAGATCATAGTGGAAGGAAAATATGGAATAATGAGGAAGATTGCATACATGAGAAGTATGTGGCAATTACAATGAGAAGAACTGTCTTAAGAGGTAGACGACAAAGACTATTATAATATATTCCTAACTGACCTTTTACAAGAAGGATTTATTTAGCTTGCATGATTTTTTGAATAATTGAATATTACACATTCATTTATTTTAAGTCTATAAACTGACCTAAATAAGTAGTGCATTAATTGTTCCTTATAATCATCTCTTCAAAATATACCACACATGAATGTAGTATTGTAAAATTGCTATATCACATATATTAACCAAATAAAACAAAACCTGTAGGAAATCAATGAAACTAAATGCCTTAAATATGTTCCATTTTAATGCATTTAATATTTCCCATGTTAACAATGGGTCATAGACAATTTTCTATTATATATATATATATA
>KZ309122.1:0-54451 GCA_000376725.2 Ladona fulva | reverse complement strand
ATTGTCTATGACCCATTGTTAACATGGGAAATATTAAATGCATTAAAATGGAACATATTTAAGGCATTTAGTTTCATTATTATATCATAATACTTACTAATAAAACTGGTACTAAAATTACTTATTCTTATTAAAGGTTAAAAATTTCTTGATTAAATTAATTTTGGTTCTAAGTGATGAAACCAAAACTTAATTTAAAAATAATTCCTATTACTCTGGATAGAAGCATTACTTAAATGAATACTTATCTAAAATTAAAATTTCTTTAAACCATTTTGAAATTTAAGACTTACATTCTTTGGTGAGTAGATTTGAGCTCTGCCTCCAACCTAGAGAGAGCATCTTCAGCATTTCTTGCTCTTTCCTCAGCTTCTTTCAGAGCAACTTCAGTTTTGCTCTTGTCTGTTGTAGTCTCTTCTTTTGTATGGTTCACCTCAGCTTGCAGTTCTGCACTTCTCATCTTCAATGATGTAATAATAGCTTCCATTTCAGCTCGCTGTTGCTCAAGTTTGCAAGAGGAGTTCCTTGATTCCTAATATTTCAATTAAAAAGAAAACCATATAAATTTTATCTGAGCTAAGTATTTTTTTTTTAGAACTGTTCTAACATTTAAAATAATGGGAAAAGTATAAAAATAACTAAATTATAATAAATTAATAACTAAAAGGTTTTCTTGCTAATTCTCAGAATAACTTAGTCAAATGTATGTAGCTTTACAAGTTAAGACTAGAAGATCATGTTCATCATCATGAGTAAAAGAGGAATGGGTGAAAACAATGGTAATCAGAGCATTGTATGATAAATGGTTTTAAGTGAAAACATGAGACAATGAACCACTCATTCTAATCAAACCAAAAGAGTCCACCACATAGAGATCACCGAGTCATTTTTCAAAAATTACAGTTCACAATTAGTAGACAATAGAGAATGTAATGCATTAGAGATTGAGCTATTTTATTTGAGTTGTATGTACTTTTCTCTTCTTCGGATGTATATTTATGATCAAAAGTAATATTTCAATAATATTTTTCAAATGTGGGCGATGCCAAGTATATCAGCTTATAGTGAACAATTTAGATAACAAAAATGTACACAATTTGAGTGAGTGAGGAAAATTGGTAGATATCAGAAAGTTAATTTTCTAAAGAACAAAACTTAGTTCTTTAGTTCTTTGCTTTTAACCTAAAGGAAATATATTTGATAAGTTACAGTTACTGCTTACAGTAAACCGGAGTTTTACCAGGGACAAGATAAGTATTACATAATTATTTCAGGTTCATCTAATTTTTATCAATTTAAAGACTTAAGCATCAAGAAGTTAAAATTTTTTGACTTCCATATTTTCTTTAAAATAGACAGATAATTAAATTACCTCTTCCCAGTGCCTAGCCACTTCTCTTGCAGAATTTGCTTCGTTTGTTGCAATTTTAGCTGCTGCTTCTGCATTGTTTGCTAGTTCTATTAGCCTTTCTCTCTCTTCTTCTGCTCCAGAAGTAGATGACTTTAACTCATTAAGTTCTTCCTGGACCTTCCGTAATTCTGCTGTAAGCAGGATATTTGCCTTTTCTCTAGCTTCAACTTCTTCTTGAAGCCTCCCTCGCTCTGATTTTATAGAAGCTGTTTCCTTCATTTCACAAAGAGGGAGAAAAAAGATTACAGAAAAATTTTAAAGTATTCTACAATTCAATTTACACACATGAAAAGATTTTTATTTAGGCACTTATAGAACAAAAGTGACTGAAGCAACTTCAATACTTCTAATGCTTATATTACTCTACTTAAGAACTACCCGACAGCCAAGAAAGCAGCATTTTCAACTTTGGTGAAAGCAGTCCTGGATTTGATTCCCAGCAGAGGTCTGTGTGAGTTAAATGACCTCAGTTGTCAGAGTACTTTTAATAATACTACTACTAGTATTATACTTGAAACAATCTGTGCTTATAAAGAACATTAGCTTAGGAATAAATTACTATAAATTGAGAAATTAGAAATATAGCATCCATCAACATGACAAAGAAGGATCTCAATGAAAATAATACTTTGCTGTATTTGATGGAAAAATATCTAATGCTGCAAAATCCTTCAGCAAATCATTAATCAAAGCAAAATTTAAATTAAAAAAGTTTATTCTGCAAAATGTAAGCCGAGATCATTCTTTTTCAGAAAAGCATATATTCTGAGTTTACCTCTTCCAGTTGTTTATTGAGTCTGGATATATGAAGCTCCAGTTGTTGCCTCTGAGCATGAAACTCCTGCTGGATACTTGTAAGTGCAGAGTTTTCTTGCTCCTGGTGCTTACTTAATCTCATTCTCTCATCTGATAGCTTGTTATTCAGCTATAAGAATTACAAAATGAAACCTTTCAATATATGATTTTTTTCAAATTCAGCAATAGAATTAAAGAAAGCATTAAAAAAAATAATTTCAATTATAGTTTTAACAGATTTGGTTCCATAAAGATATTTCTGATTTTCTAGGGAACCAATTTTTTTTTAAATACCTGTATTATGAGGTATGTTCAGAAAGTAAGTGTAACATACACTCATTTTCTGAATATGCCTCATACAAACCATCATAGTTGTTTTTTATAATCATACATTTAAGAAAGTGGTCTNATAATAGTTCTCCCTAGGAGCATTTTGGAAAACATGGGGGACAATAGCAAAGAAGAGAGTATTAATGTTTTCCTTAGCTGAAATGCTAAATTAGCAAAATGTTCCTGTTGTGAAAGTGAAAAACGAATAATAAATGCTGTTTTAATATTTTCCATTATTTTTTAGCTTCGAGTGATTTTTTTCAGGGAAAATAGCACTAGTGAATTTATTTTATGCAAAGATGGAGAGAGGGAGAATTTGTTAGACTCAACAGAATCATTTACAGCTGTCACCTCATAGAGGCATACAAAAGGAAATGGAAAAGAGAATCCCTTTATGAATAAAAACAAAGAAAAGGGTTAAAGATGACTTTCTGCCTAAAGGTGAGCACCTAAGAGAATTCCCAAGGAGAAACAGGCACGACTGATGGAACCAGGACTTGGACCTGGGCCTCTCAACAGCCTGTTGGCCAAGGTTCTCTATCCATTTTTCTAATTGGCAACAGTTGTTTGCTAACTTCTCTATCCATTTTACTAACTCCAAATTACTCTATCCATTGTGCTAACTGGCTTGATTACAAAAATGTGCCACTTGGAAGACTTAATCATTTTAGCTTCACCTAGGTGCATGACTTAACTAGGTGCAAAGTCACCCTTACACTTTTTCCTTGCATTCTGTTTATAGAAAACCTTCAAAAAGTGGAACAATAACCAGAGAATCGTCCTCAAACCAAACTGGACAAGAAAATTTGTGAGAAGAGAGACAGTTTGAAAAAGAAAAATATAAAATTTCACCCACTCAATACACCTGCCAACACTTTTGAACTTTGTCTGCATTCATTTCTTATAATATATCTCACCTCTTGCAATTGGTTGTTCATAACTGCCTTTTCTTTGGCATGGGATTCTGATTCATTCTGTAGCTTTACTGTAAGTCCTTCAACAGTCCCTTCCAGCTTTTTCACGAGGGCATTCAACCTTGATCTCTCTCCATTAAGCTCTGCCCTGATTTCCCTCACTCGCACTTGCCACCCTTGTGCTGCCTCTTGCTCTTCAGCAAGGGCCTTTTCCTTTTCAGCTAGCTGTTTTTTTAGCTTGACCACGGGATCTTGTCTTCCCTGTAAAAATATAACATATCATTACCAATAATTAGAAATAAGGGATTCAAAAATGGAGATACATAAGAAAGTAACTGAGATGGAATTTTCAGTTAACTGAAATTAATTACTTTGGTAACCCTGGTAAGATGTATTCACATATTTAACAAATATTTGTGTGTGTGTGTGCATTATTATTGTTGGGTTGCGGTCATTCAGTAATTTATTTCTCACATATTCATTTATTATTCATCCATTTTTTTTAATTTCTTGTGGCATTTATATAGAAAATCTCCACGTGAAGACAACCTCACCAAAGGGGCTGGTTACCGCAATCTTGAGATTGTCAACCGTTTTGAAATTCCTCACACCTTAGAGCTTAATCATCTCATAATTCAAAAGTAATTGTCAGGTTCCCGTCTGTGGAGATCGTACAAAATACGCCTCCTTTGCACCAGAGATTTGAATTTATATTATGTGCCCTTTTTCATGTGATAAACATATTCTCCAGTTATTCTTCTTCTCACGCTGCCAATTATGCTCTTTCTGTAGTTAACCGTAGTAACTTTACCTTTAGCATATAGCGTGAACTCTTTATATACACAAGCTTTAGTTAGTGTTGTTACATAATTTGCAAGTCTATGTCCATAACTGTTTTTAGGTTTTAGGTGTGTGTATATATATGTATCTATATGTCAAATCTAAGAGATACCCACTTCTGTCCATTCAGCACTCTCCACTCCAGACTCTTGCTGCTTGTTGAGCAATAGGTCAATTAGAATCTGAAGATCTGAGCGAGAGAATTCAGCTTTGCGTATTAGAGGCTCCAGGAGGGTAACGTTGACTCCACCAGATCCAGCTGAAATAAAGGATTAACCTATACTTAATAAAGCAAAAATATAATAATTCAAGCATTATTTAATCTAACTTGAACTGATACTACATAAAACTCATCAATGACCAACTATGTCAAAGATAAGAAGGTTGTCTGCATGAAGCTACTTCTGATTTTTGTAAATATGGAAAGGATAGAGCTAATACTTTTCCTCAGAAAAATACCTAACAATTTCATCATTATTAAGAGGTTCTAATCAGGTATAAACAAACTGTATAATCTATAAATAAGCTGCCATGATATGTTCTGGGAGTGATCATTAAACATGAGAACCATTAATTTCCAAATATTGATGTACTCAAATATTATGAAATTGTCTTTGAAAGTTAGGAAATGAAATCCTTTTACTTAAGTCTTAAAATACTATGTAATTAAAGATAAATTCATCCTTTTATTCATAACTATTTGATTTTTTACACTTACCATTAAACCATTCAATTAGATTGGTGGATAAACTTTTTGCTACTTATGACTGATGAAGCCATAGGTAGCAAAATACAGGTTATGCATCTGGTTGGCAAAAGAATGATTTAAGTTGATTCAGTGGGTAACAAACACATTTTTCAGAAAATTTAGGTGTGTAATTCTACCAGAATGTTATACACTACTTTTTTATTCAAACTCATATGGATGAAATTCATTTTACCTATCTTTCTGTACTTTCAACATTTATAAATTAAACCTACTTTTTAAAAGCTATATAAATGCAATAAGTATTAATACATTTTCCTATTGAGTCATCTAAAGTTGGAGATCCAATCCTTTCATATTTAATTCAAATTCTTTTACCAAATTTCCTTCTCAAAATATGGTGCACTTGCATAATGAATATGACATTTGACAGAAATATGAAGCCATACATTTTTCCTATTTAACTACACCTTTAGTGATATTTATTTTTTTTATTGTTAAAAGCCCTGGGCATATATATTTTTTTAGTAATGATATTGTCAATTCAAATTTTATATTTTTAAATTTGAAGAAAACTAAGTGCCTATCTAGGAATGAGCGCAGTAAAAGCCAATGTTTATGCCCTCAAGAAAATTGTCTTCATGGATAAGAATGTGTCATATTTTCTCATTGAACTACTAACATAAGCCAGATGTTTCCCATAAAGGATATCAACCACTCTTCTCTTTAATCTTCTTGATATATGGGTAAAAAGCACTTAAATTATTTAGCTGTAACATAACTAGTTGGGAAGATTATGAATTATAAATTCATAATTTTCAAAGCACATATGGTGAATTTAAGTAGTTTCCATTGTGATATTCATAAGAAAAGACAGCTGAATGATTTCCAATTTCTAAAAATACAATGCAGGCATGAAAAATCCACAGTGCAGTCTTTCAAAATGTTTTAAGCAGCCAATGCAGCACCAGATAAGAGGGGACTAAGGTCATCATCCAACTAAGGACTGCAAGATAAATTTGATGAGTTGCAAGGGAATGAGAAATAAATGCTTGATATTACATTCTTGATTAATATTCCACATGAGCAAGAAGTTACTAACATTATGCCGAGGTTACTATTTGGAGGAATAACAAATTAACAACATAAAATATAATTTTTTAATGCATAATTTGAAGAAGGTTATGGGTGACTACCTTTAGTATTTTTTGAGTTGTAAGAGAGAAATGTTAAGGAGTCCATAACTAAAGCAGATGAGAAGTGAACCAATTCATATTCTGACTTGGAATATGATTGAATACCATACCTACAAGAACTATTCTACAATGATAATATACAAAAATTTCACCAATTCATGAACAAATATTAACAAAAATAAATCCATTGTTTTAACAAAAAAAATTCCCGAGGAGAGTTATTGCTTGTGAAAACTTACAGAGCCATCTTTTATGGCTGTGAAACATGGGCTACAAAAGCAGCAGAGAAAAGATGACTAGAAACAATTGGGAGGTGTTGACATAGAGTACCAAACAAAATAAAATGTATGCAAAATTAATAAATGAAGAAGTCTTTTGAAGAAAGAATAAAGATAAAATTCTCAGGCTACCTTTTCATCACAGAAGATAGAAAAAGAATTGGGAGTGGATTGGGACTAAATATTTTTCTGAATACAGTACTAAATTAATAATTGAAGGAATGGTGTAAGGCAGAAACTTTAGAGGGTTGCTTTAGTATAATTTATAGAAGTGGAAGAAATGGTTAACATTATGGTTAGGAATCATTATGGTTAGGGATAAGGGGATCAGAAATGGATGATTGAGCACTGGCTGTGGTGGCATTGTGGTTAGCATGCTAGCAACCCTAAGTTCCTGGGTTTGAGTCCCAGTTAATCAGATTTTTCTGGTTAGGGAATGACAGTTTGTGTTCACAAATAATAGTTATTAAAATGGATGTAACTGGGGCCTTCCTGTTTCCACTGGAGAAATAAATAAATTGGCAGAGATAGAATGGCAGGATAACCTCAACAAACCAATACTCAGATTCTTCACACCTGATGACAATAAACTAAAACCTTTCTGTTCTTTCAGGCATAACTGTAATTTCATCAATTTTTTTGCAGACATCTAATCCCAGAATTTTATGAGGGGATTAATAAAAGAATAATACCAAACAAATATTATACACAACAATTTTAAGAACAAGCAGTTTTGAGCTGGTAACATAATCTAACACTTTTAGGTATGATTTTTGTACGATTTTTATTGATAACAACAGTAAATTAATTGTTAGGGTTTAATAAACTATTCCCTCCAATGGGTGATCTAATTCAGCGAATTTTCATCCAGATCTGTATGCTTCGGTGGAGGAAAAAATTCCATCAGAAACGGTCCGCGATAAGCGATTGAAAAACTATCAATTGCGGCGATTGTATTGATAGAGCGAGTACCCCAAACAGGTCGCACTTCGACATTTAGTTGGAAATCACTCTTAGAGTTCTGGGAAGAGTGGCGGAAAGCAGAGTGTATCAGCCGCCAAGTAAGGTCCGACGCCAATGGCAACGGGTCCGAGAGGTTTATAAGGAACGTGACGGGGCGAAGGGTAAAGGGTCGGCCCATCGCACGGTAACTCGATGGTGAGTGGGGGTGGGGAAATTGACGCGGGGAGTGGGGAGGGTGAACGGCCGGCGCAAGGCTGAGCGCCCATCCACTGCCAAGGACGCCTGTGATAGCTCCGTGTCCGGCGGAGAACGCAGACACCATTCCCTCGAGTTATATGGATCTGGTTTAAATCCCGTCGCTGTGGATACCTCTCCATTCCGAAGATCCCGTTTTACGTAGGTGACGCTCATCGCCATTTATAACAAAACGAATGCTGCAACGATCCCTCTTCTACAGTCATCTTCATGATGTTAATGATCAAGACACGTATTAGGTAATCTACGAAAATTAAATAAGAGGACCACGAAGCAAAATGAGATTCGACGAATTGAGTTTAAAGTAAAATTTCACATCGCATTATACGAAGAAAGCAACGGCCGATCCCAAGTTTGGCTCAAATAGAAATGATTCTTTTTGAAAAATGTATTAAGATTAATTTAAAATCGCTCTAACAAAACTACAGCACACTGTAGAATCAAACATCTACTGAACGTAGTAAGAAAATAATTGAACCATCATTGGGGCCTACTGAATGAAGTAATTAAATCTCTTTTTATACGTCAAATGAATATATAAAAAAAACAAGAGTACGATCTGAACTCAAATCGTAATCACCATGAATCAGAAAACACTACGAATTCCAATTGACTAACTCGACAAAAAATTCCGTTTAGCCATGCCACTTTCAATCACTTCATTTTCCTTATATAACAGGATTCTTCCAAGATAACGGAATCATGGAATTGACAACTTGAATCGGAAAATTTAACTTAATTACTCCTATACATTGTCGCATTTTGCTTGATTCCTTTATTAAAACTACTTAAAGGCAAAGGGTAATGCAAAAAGCTACATTAACTCTGATTAGGTGAGTAGAAAATACAACATAAATGGAATCACGTGAAATCGTCATTTGAGTAAGTCAGCCCTTTTTAAATTATGGACCACGAGTCAACATTTCATGGATACGGTTGCAACTATCCTCTTTTGCAGTGCACATGCACTGGTCCGAATTACCGACGTGGATTAATTCTAAGTTAGCCACATTCATTAAATTAGATTACACGCAACACCGTGGTCTTCCTATTCATGTTTAGTTTTTCATACACATTTCTAGAATCCTTAGCTTAGACCTCTTACGTCATAAAGCTGTCGTTACGACGTGACACATTACCTCATACACGATTATTTCCCATATCTGTAACACCTACAAAATAAAAATGTTCAGTCTAATAATGAGGAGCTGAATAATGGGTGACTTTCGCCGATAATAGTTCTTTATTTACGCAATCTTCTACAAATGGCAGTTTCAGCTGCTTTTTAGTTTGATAAGTCACGCTTCCTTTGTATATTGTGATAGCAGCGAAAATCGGGAAACTTCTGAATGCAACTGAGCTCATTCGTCATGGATATTTATATCTGAATTATTCACAAGAAATTACATTAGTCTTTCATAATCTGTTGGTAGGTGAATGTGTCCCAAAATTCACTACATAGTGAATCCATCCAACTACATTTGTCTTTGCCTTCCTGTCTTTCATCTTGCATATAATATTCATTCCTTAGTAACATTCTTTGCCACTGTTTTGTTACTTCCATCAAAACACCTTTATCCTCCAACTATCTCCAACACTTCGATTATTTTTCTTATCAACCAAAGCTACTTTTATAATTACACACTGAACCTACAACACAGAGGCTACAACAAGAAAGACGATTTTCTAAAGATTTAAATAAATATAATAATATTCATAGCGAAATAAAGATAAGAACAAAATATTCCGGTTTCCACAGAACGTATGGAATTACGTATGGATTAACGTATGGATACAAAAATTTCACCAATTCATGAACAAATATTAACAAAAATAAATCCATTGTTTTAACAAAAAAAATTCCCGAGGAGAGTTATTGCTTGTGAAAACTTACAGAGCCATCTTTTATGGCTGTGAAACATGGGCTACAAAAGCAGCAGAGAAAAGATGACTAGAAACAATTGGGAGGTGTTGACATAGAGTACCAAACAAAATAAAATGTATGCAAAATTAATAAATGAAGAAGTCTTTTGAAGAAAGAATAAAGATAAAATTCTCAGGCTACCTTTTCATCACAGAAGATAGAAAAAGAATTGGGAGTGGATTGGGACTAAATATTTTTCTGAATACAGTACTAAATTAATAATTGAAGGAATGGTGTAAGGCAGAAACTTTAGAGGGTTGCTTTAGTATAATTTATAGAAGTGGAAGAAATGGTTAACATTATGGTTAGGAATCATTATGGTTAGGGATAAGGGGATCAGAAATGGATGATTGAGCACTGGCTGTGGTGGCATTGTGGTTAGCATGCTAGCAACCCTAAGTTCCTGGGTTTGAGTCCCAGTTAATCAGNTATAAATATAATATAATAAAGTAAAAATAAAGTTTTTAATTTCAAAATAACAAAAGCTTCCTCGAGTGTAACGCGCAGATACGTAGAGAGCCGCAAAAACAGTATTCTTCGATAAATTTGAATGATCAACATCCGCTAAACTAAGCAAACACTTCATTCCTAAAGAAACATTACCATTAAATATGAATCAATTAGCGCATTTTTTACCCACCACCCGAACATAGATAAAATTATTGTCATCATTCTCCGAAACCGCAAAAGGAATTCTAGGAGATACCGGAAACATACAAAGGATATTCGAGATAAACAGAATGGAATTCACTTAACTGCTGACGAACGGTTTCCTACAAATATTGCTCAATCGACGACGCTAGAATTTTGAGATATTTAGGGCCTGCTACTTGATTAATTAAATGAACGAAGTTGTGTCCGGAATCGTAATAAAGAGGGAAAGAAAAGTCACAAAGAAGTCGCAGTGTGTTCTTTTTTGATACCCTTACACAACAATTTAAACAAAGGAACTAATATCTGTGACAAATTTAGGGTTAGTTACATCAAGTCTCATACGGCAACAAACTGTTTATTAAACCCCTTGAATCAGTATTACCAATAACTGCTTCATAGTATGACTTTCGACTGCGCAAACTCACGTCTAATGGTTTCATTTCGTTTCAATAGATTCAGGAGCGCCAATATTTAATCATAAATGAAATGCTCTTTTAAAACATAGCTTCAATTATCATTAAGTTCTACACAAAAAAATGAAAAATCCCAATAAGATTAAAGTTGGCTCTCAGGCGTGAGTTAAGATCTCCCCACTCAAGGGTAAACTATTACATAAGAGATTCCCATGAATTACGTATATCTTGTGATTCGTGTCTGGAGGTACTCTACATAGCTTCAAAATTACGACGCTGATAAAGCACAATCGATCAAATAATTAATAATGTCTATCGTAGAGTAAATGGTAAGTTACAGAATTTTTAACGGCTGAGATTCCATATCCAATCCCAGATTTAACAAGTAATTACATTTAATTCTTTAGGTTGACAGCAAGCATTACTTCTCATCAATAACATTAACAATAAAATTTGTTCAGGTACGTTTTTCCTTTAGCTTCATTTCATTTCACGAAGAATACGCTGGCGCAGGAAAAAATGCTCTTAAATACGAGTTAATTCTGACCGTCTGACTATGAACACAACAAACTTAGTCATGAAAAGACTAAATTGGCATAAACCATTCAATAAATGGTAACTGAATTAACGTAGCTTTCCATAAAACTGTATTAACAATTAAGTAACTTGATGACTCATAATTCTCATCCTAGACATATGTCAACGTATACGCTGATAAAACTTAAGTCACAGTAAAGTATTTTTACTTTACCGAGGTATTAGCGTTCATATACCACCTGTAACCTATCTTTCGTACAGCACTCTAGCATGTCCATTCAAACTTCGCACACAATTCAATTTTTTATACTTAGAGAATGAAATCGCTTTTTTACGAAGGTTTACAAAGAAATTGTCGACTAATTCTAAAATAAAAAGGCGTGAATTACGTAACAACATGAAACTATAAGCACTCTGAATTCGGACGTCAAACCAAGTCTATGGTGTACCATAAAATTAAATTGAAAAAACAGCGGACATTGCTAAGAATATCTGTCATAGAAAAACTTCAGCCATCACAGCGACCGTTTTTACAGGAAACATCAACGACATTAATGCAGTCCATCAGTCAGTTTTCAATCTTATCACCAAAATCATTATAAGATATCGTATTCTCTTTATAATAAGTTCACCAACATTGTGCAACAGCAAGCGTAGTTGCGGTCTTTTAAACTACTGATAATGAGTAACTTCGAGGAAACTATATAATGGAATGGGAAAATACCTCGAAGAAAGAAAACACCGCAAGCTTTATCTTCGGAAGACAATTCGCTATCCAGTTTGTTCTGATACCATCGGGTTACTTGGCTACAGCAAAATAAGACAATGTCAAAGTTCAAGCCAACACGAGATAACGTTTCAAACGACCCACGAAAATTAGTAGGCGATTACTAGGCACAAATACTTTTCCGGAAAGTTATGAACATCGAGTTTCAGCGAACTCTTTCCGAATGACAACCTTTAAATATTTGTCAAACGGCTTATTTCGATAGCGTAAATGTTATCTATATACCTTACTGCAGAAATATCATAGCATGCAAACTTTCAGTAGTCCTCCCGAAGATTGGTTGGATCCTCAACTCCTCCACAATTTCCTAAAGCTATGGAGAGGGGAAGAGGCAAGTTGAGTAGTTAGGTAACTTGCCTTTGCTTTCCTGAGCCAAAAAGTTATGAGTGGAAAATGTCTACTTAAGTACAACTAAATGACCCAATTAATAACACTTTCTGTAGCATTTCATAAGGAGAGACCAAAATTCAAAATCATACATTCCTTAGTAGCTTTAATATGATCAAATGAACAAGGCTGAGGTAGGCAAAATGAAGAAGAAAATTTTCCCCTTCTTCGCACCAAAAGATAAATGATAAAATACAGGATGGTAAGTTGTATTTCACGGCTGACCCTGAGGGAAATCTCTACGTTTCCTCGTTGTAAATCTTAAGAGAAAATGAAATCCCATAAAAAAATCATTACCTTATATATATTTACAAAACCAAATACATATCTTTAGATGTGGCCAGGTGTATTTCAACAAAGGATTGCGTAAAAAATTAAAGGAAATATCATCCTCCGTGAATAATTCGAGGCATTATTTTGAGTGCAATTTAAAAGTAACCTGAAACAATTCGTCCTAGAAATGTAAGGCGAATAATGCAATCGTGAACCAGTCAATGGGCAAGAAACTGAATACCATTTTAAAGTTCGCTGCGACTACTACACTTATCCATACAAGTTTCTGTAAGATATCACTGTCTTTATATCGGATTTTTTACAAGGCTGGAGAAAACCTACTTATGTAAAACTGACTAAATGGTTTTTAAAAACATTCCGAAGTGTTCCGAGTTTTAAAAGCACTCTTGAAGCCCCTTAAATACGCCTCTGGATTTTTCTGCAGTCTTCCAAGAAGTATTCACATTCAAGGGTAGGATCTCTTCCACCAAAAATAACCATAATTAATAAATACGTAACATCGGACTAAAACAATTTAATTCGTACGTGCTGATCGCCAAAACTGTCCGACTATTCAGAAACGAAAACTTTCAAGAAAAATCCGTATATATGGCGTTCGACATCTTATCAGATTAAACGAATTCCACAACTTTAGCCAACTTGTCTTCTCCATACGCTGCCTCTTAAAAGAGTTGCATAACACAGCACTTTTCCTTATCCCTTCACCTCCTTTTTGGGACCGTCGCATAGAATTCATTCCACTACCTGGTCATTTCTTTTCGCAAAGCGCACCATAGCTCACGGCTATTTTAACGCCCTTGCCCTTTTAATTGGACCTTACCCGCCCTTCAGCATTCTCATCCATTTCTCCCGATACACACTATAATTCTATAGGGCATTAAAGTCACGCGACTGGGTTGTTGTCTCCCTTGGAAAATTTTCCAAATGGTGCATCCCAAAGGCAGATGGATTTCTAGAGAATGATGTCTAAAACACGTGTACTATCATGTTTCTCAGAGAATCCTAAGATATAACAGTCAAATTAAGGAATATAAAATGATATTGGATGAGGACATAAGCTTATAATCGATTGGATTATAAGTTTCCTAAAATTAATGGACTTTTGAGAACGCCTGTTAAAATTTGAAGTAAAATATGAACGATAGATTATCACAATCATAATCATAGGGACCGACTGTATAACAATATACTTATCAAATTAATCACCTATTTAAACTCAGGATCACTTTCAAACATAACATGATTTTTATTAAATAATAAGATTGTAATAAAAAACGATCGTTTAAACCAAACTATAAATAGATGATATTCCGCCATGCACAACGAAGGGTTATACCGTAACTAATCATCACGTTCTGAGATAAGGTTATCGTTGACCTAATTACCTTCACTCCTAGAATAAAAAAATCAATTAAAAATGCCTGCGTGGTAAGACAGAAGGAATAGAGACACGTAATTTCCAAGTAATATATTGCTTCAGACAGATTCGGAGTTAAGACTAATATACTCATTCGATATAAACCGACTCTGATTTTGGATTCGTTTAATTCGGGAAATAGCGTCGCTTATTAAATTTGGATCAATTTTGATACAATTGGAAAATGGTTACACGCATATCATTTCAACACCGTACAACTTTGGATAGCAAACAGAATCAGAGGTTCATAAAAAAAATCTTTGCAATGATAATTAGTTCCACTAGCATACCTCTTTTTTAATTATTTTCTTAATTAATAGACACAGTCATAGATATTTTTGGAAGCCAATCACTGTATGATGCTCCAAGAAAAAGACCCTGAGGTCCTTATATTTTGGACTGTTGCACTATCACCATTTCGGGTTACATAAAGTTCCAAACCAATAATACCTTAAAATTGCTAAATGTTGAATGGCTATCGTCCTAGGATACTTCCATAGAGGATACATTTACTGGAATCTCAGAAAAGGACCATATGAGAAATGAAAAATTATTGGGTTATATCGTAAGTTATATATACATATATTTGACTAAGAAAAAAAGTTTGGCTAAGTAACTTGGGGAAACTCAAGAAAAACGATTTCAATTTCATATCACTCAATCTTACCAACAAAAAGAACTATCGAAGTTTATGATTGAAGAATACTTTCGCCAGAATTAAGTACAGGAAATGACAAAGGGAACCGGAAGACAGCTCCGTCAAAGGTTAAGCTCCAAAAAATATCAGCGGAAGTGATTTAACGAGTTACGAGAAAGAGATATTTCCTTTAATTTACGACCTCCACAGGTATTGCTCTGGAAACCCGTATATTTTACGAGTCAATTTTTAATATCCGAAACGAATGTGACCACGCTGTCCAATTCGTCTACGACGGTGTCACAACTTCCGGCGAAATCGTGGGATTTTAATTGAAGGACAAATGTTTTATTATTATTATTTCTATAATGGAAAAGGGAGGATCCTAATCACATCCATTTTAATATTTATCATGAACACAAACAACCATTCCCTAACCGGAAAAATCCGATTAGCAGGGACTCGAATCCGGGACCTTGGTATTTTCGCCCAAATAACCATAAGAGAGAGCAAAGCCGCTATGTGACCGAGTTCTAAAAGAGAACGACACGCATTTCCATCGTGGAAAGGCGTTTTTCTCATGAGATGCGCTCGCGAAAGTTTTTGAAGATATCCGACAAGGTTCTCAACCGAATGTGAAGGAAAGAACAATCGCTTCCCAGCGTAAACGGCAGATGAAGCTATTCAACAGCCCTTCCTAACGAGATCAAATTGTTGCCGGGATAAATTTTATACGATGTACTTAAGATATTCAAGAGCATTTCCTTTCGTGATAATACGCTCCTTCGATGATCATCGACAATGCATACCTTAGCATTCAAATAAAAAAATGTTCCATAGGATAATTACGAGGGAGAATCCGTGTGGAGCTTTCTCAGCAGTGACAGCAGCACAAGTTAGGTAAGTTTTAGATCTTTCCCAGATAAAAATGGAAGCAATGCAACAATACACAATTAAATATTTGAATAAACCATCGGATATTGATAACTGAAGAGACCCGGCGTACACCCATACAAAATTAATTGAATTCTTTCCGTGTGTATGTAGGTCAAATTTTCTCCGCAGCTCTCAGTACTTTCATCCGTCATACATCAACGTCCATCTACCTCTTTGGAGATTTTATAAGCGTTTGCGCTACGTAGGGGCTGTGACAGAATGAAACGAAGTCCCCGCAAGATATTGCTTAGCGATAAGCATCTCTCAATTCGGTTATAATTTCAACATAAACTAATTTTAAACTCGACGAATCGAGAAGATTTACGCAAGTTACTGAAATTTAAATCGGCATGAACATTGCCAGAATAGTCACAGCATGGAAGCTGATTGGATCTCCATCCGTTCTACCATTAAATATCCAAAGCTTTGGGAAGGGAATGAGATATACGAAGAAAGATGAGTACTGAGGTAGTTTGCCTTTGATTTCCACACTCACCAAGAACACTCTACGAAGTCCATGTAAATGTAGCACATAAGCCAACTAATAACACTTTTCATACGTAGTATTCAATTAGGAGTAAGCAATTTTCATGCCTTTATTCAAAATCACTCACGTAGCATTCATATTATCACAGCCACAAGTATGACTGTGACAAAAGGAAATGAAATAAATTTACCTCTATACTAGAAGAGGCTAATTGAAATACCCTATTCATCAATACATGCAATAGAGGATATTGGAGGATAAAGATAAATTCCGAAACTTTTCTCGACGCAGTTTCGCAATTCCGCAGATCACTCCGGGAAACCATCCAAACATGCAGTCACCTTACATTCGCAGAATTATTAACATATGGATTCTCCAAATAAGTCACCGCATGGCGATGTCACGTCCTGGTCTTTTTGACCTTCAACGTCGTCCCGATTGTACCAAAGCATTGGGCACCTATAACGCCGTCGGAAACGAACCTTCGCGATAAAATGAGATCTTTCCAACGAATTGTACGCGAATTAAGTGTGTCGAGCGAAAAGAAAACGCGGATAGACGGCGCCACCCCTGGAGAGAACAAAAGAAACACACCGGGTTGGAGAACTTGTATTAAGACCGGAAACCTACGGAAAATGCGGGTATCGGAATTTCATTCGTATAAAATTTACCGAACAGAACGGAGCGGGGAAGGAGTGGTGCGTAGGTGGGGACGGAAATCGCCAGCTACCGGTGCCCACGTGTCCGACTTCATGCAATCGAGAATTTTTAAACCGGATTTAAAAGGATATACCGTGGCGGTCGTGGAACACATACGCATGCGCCTCGCATGCATCCAATCCCCCTTTGTAACAGCAGAATCACATAACACTTTCTTTTTTCCGTTCCATTCTTTAATCTCTCCGAGGGCGATGCATATCGTATGACCCTCACAGTCCGTACGCTAACAGTTCCAATTCACACGTCAATGCTTTTTTCAGCAGATTTTAGCTAAGGAGAGGAAATAAGCCTCGGTCACTTGCAATGGATCCTTTCTATTTACCCCTGTTAATAGAACGATAAGATTACTGAAAATGATACCCAGGGCCCTTACACCCATTCCGGACACACCGGTATGTAATTCTCATTGTCGGAATGCTTAGTTAATTTTTTATATTTAAGACAGAAAAAAGATGTGGTAAGCGATTTTAATTAGGATCCACACTATGGAATGAAAAACTACGGTCAGTTTAAACATCAATGCAATGAAACCATCGATAGAGCGATTTTAGAGCGCTAAACAGAAACGGAGAAGAATGTTATATGCTGACGGCAAAGTCTATAGATCCTAAAGCCACCCACTAGAGGTCAAACGGTTGAACTCTACCGGTCTAAAACGAAAGTATTATTTCTTATTCTACTTACAAGGAGTAATACTTAGCTTACTTCACGACTTTGGAACGAGACTAGTTTAGGGTGATGGATGTTCAAAATTAAGTGATACCTTATTTTTGTGAGTTTCTTTCCACCCACTATAAAGATACGACCATTTCGATAAACCCTGACCGTACCTGACTGAGCGCATATCTTATCGTCAGCTTTGGAGGTGGAGATGGTAAAGGATGTCGCCATATGTTTTTGGCCGCCCAACGTGCGCGGTAACTGCTTCGCGGCCGACAATCGGAATGTTCGTTTTCCCTTCTGTCATTTTTTTTACTTAAAATCTTTCATCTGTTATAAATCTATTCCATACCTACTTCAGCGGAATTTTGTAATAATTAATAATAAATAATTTCACTACAAGATATATTGTTAGTATAAATATGAATGGGTCGTAATAGCCTCATTGATCAAACCACAGTACGCCACGTGAAGGCTGAGGTTGACTTTAAACTGCATTTAAACTCACCTAATGCTAACCGAATCCTTATCTAACGGCACTTGGAAAAAATTCGAATTGCTGAGACAATTTTATTACTTAAGCAGAAACATGGACGATAAAAAGTGCTAAATTCTATTAACTAACTATCACAAACGCAACACAATGATAATTAAGACAAATGATTACAAATAAAAATTTTTTAACACAAAGTTAAACTAAAGCGTAGCAATGATATCGCGAAATTCCTATTCGCGATACGATTTCGGGAACAATTAACATGCCAAGATGTTGAGGTAAGTCGAGTGGCAATTCCAGCACGTCCAGTGAATTGAATACTAACGTTTTCTCTTTAATTAATGAAGTGAATCATTGTAAAATGTATAGATGGAGAGAAAACAAGATATCCCATGAATACATTGGTTCACAATACTCTCAATAGAAGAAAACTCGTTAAAGAACACTGGAAAAAAAATTGGAGAAATTTACTGTTGAACATTCGTAAACAAACGGTTGAATTCGAAATCAGAAATTAAAGAAAACAGAAACTACGTCGCTCTAAAATAAATCTGCTAGTCTATGAATGAGTTTCTTAAGAAGTGTGCTAGAACTAATTAAGCCTTCCATTTCAAATTTAGAGCAAATAAATTGGTCAAAAACAAACACGCTTCCACACAACCACTTCCAAAGGAGAAGAAAATTAAAAACACATCCGTATTGATAGAAATTTTGGGCTGTGGCCAAATACAGTAAAGACCAAAGACACCGAAGATTTTACCAAAATTTAGTAAGTAAACGTTTTAATGGTCTAATAGACATGCAGAGAAAATCCCAGTGTTCCACTTTCCCCAATGATACTGTACATCATGCTAAAGGTAATATTTATGAGCTAATACATGATATTTAATACAGCATTATAGTTAATGCCTTATTGCTCACCCCTATAAGCGACTTCTAATATAGAATGATCTTTACCCTAGGCAGTATAGTTTGATAATTGATGGAGATGGCAGAACTAGTAGAATGTCAAATTTAATGATAACCGCCACGCAAACCAATGTTTGCTTAGAAGTTAGGGCAAACTACGTCCGCCGAGGAAAATAAAACAATTAACAACAACCGACGCTTTCCCGGACAAACGCATTTAAGATTGTCTCGTTCACTGTACAACCCAAGGAAAAAAAGAACAACTGATGAAATATCTTCAGTACCGACCATGGACGACGTGATTCGTAAAATGTTATTGATAATTATGGGTTTGGGTTGGGAAGGGCAGCTTTCGTTTAATATCACATGCAACAGTTTTCGAACTAAAACTGTCGGGGCAATAAGCAACTGGTACCAGTGAAATTTAAGAAAAATATGATCAACTCTTATGACGTTGTAATTTAAAAATTATGTATTATAACATTAATTACTAGTGCATTTAATCTGTAAGTATGCCAGTTTAGTAAAAATATGATACGAATCAAGCTATAGTGGAGTACTGGGGTCTGAAATCGCACTATTTGAACACAGACATTTTTTCGCAAATTCCCACCCTATCAAAAAATATTCATTTCAGCAACGTTTCCGAAGCAGCATTCACTTTTGGACTTCGTTAATTACCACCTTGCGTGGTTATACACAGCTCCAAACGCGAAAAGTCTAAATGTCAGATGCGATATTCCGAAAGGTCGGAGAGTAAGGTACTTTGCATAGTGACGCCAAACAACCAAGAACAAACTCATGCCGGTTCTCATGCGCTGTTGAGATTCTGAACTCGCTTTCAACGACTGTAATTCACTACTATTTAACCTCATAAGTTTCGCGAGCCCTTCGAATAGTGAATGCAGAGGAAAGAGATTTGGCCTAACGCAAGTTGAATATCAATGCCCAAGCTGACAAAACATATATGAATTTAAAAACATTGGTAAATAGTGACACGAGCTTTGCGTGAGGCTAATTCAATTCTAGGCTCTTTGTTGAGCAGTTATGAACGATAAATGGAAGGCAGACATGCGAAGAGTATAAACGCGTTGTATCAATGACGGTATTTCACACGCGAGGCGTTAACGTGGCGACAAAACATCTCTAAGTTTAGTCGTTAAAACGATCCACAAAATATTAACTTGGACTAATAAAGTGACAATAGTTAAGCACAGGAACGTCATGCTAGGGTGTTTGTGGTTCCTTCCTTATCTCGTGGTAACTGCACAATTCTTGTTCACGAAAGATTACAAAGTGCCTCAATACCAAAAAGGCATCATTAAAAAACATTTCTTCGATGAAATAGAATTTCCATGGACTCCTTATTATCGGTTTCATTCCAATTCGAAATGAATCAGAGAGATAAGAGTTCTGATAAAACAATTATCTAGAAAAGAAACGCGATAAAAAATGTAACCCTAAGGTCACGAAAAGTTTAGCAACTACTCTATATTAGGGCTTGCAACAATATTCAACTACGCTAGCTCTAAATGCAGCGATACCTCGGGTAAGGAAAACAATTCCTTGCGAAATCACCTTCCTCGGTTTCCCATTGGGTTACAATTCGTAAAATAAGAAAACGGGAAGGAATAAATTGTAGTACTCCTACAGCGAAATCGCGTTTATCACGTAATAAAATTTTAAAATAATGAGAAATATAAAAATAAATGACCTATTATATTACGTCGAACACAAAGCTTTCAGAACAGAAAGTGCCCGCGGCACACCAGCTGGTAAGCGCTGATCCAGTACTAGTGAAATACATATTCGTTACTCTTTTCCATCAGAAATGTGATACATAAAACATTCGTAAAATATCATTCCCCATTGATGACAATACTGATTTTTGACGCATGATTTATAATTGGTAACTCAAAGAAAGCATGATTCTTGTTAATCCTACTTTCTGATTCCACAATAATCACATTGTTTCTAACGGGCGGACTTACGCTATCAGAGGCCCTGGGCACAAATATCAGATTGAGATCCCCACTAGTAATTGTAAGTAAAAATTAGATTTTTTTCATAAAATATACATACATCCCGTAGAAATTTCAGTCGCTTCACTGAGGCAATAACTAATTAATTTAGGAATATTATACATAGTGTTTTCATAAATTACAGTGAATGATGGATAGATTTTTTATGTGATAGAATGCCTACTGCGCCTGATTATAAATCCGACCCTGCATTCTATAATAGCCTACCACGATTGAATTCCAGTCTTACGCCAACCCTCGCGAAAAAGCTGAAAATTCCCTGTCCAATAGACCTGATAAAAAATAAAAGGAAAACGTCAATCACTTGAAAAATGAAATTTAACGTTTCGAATTGAATTAAATTTAGAAGCTGTTCAACTATCTCATCGGGAATTCCGGCCCTATTTCCTGCGACTCTCATTGAATATATCTTTATCGATGAGTATGATGAAAGATCGTAACACGATAAGACATATCAATGAATACCGTTCTAAGTGGAAATTTGAACACTAAAGAATTTTCATAATGTCCATGTAGCCATACTCCATTCCTTTGGAGGATTGTTTTACATCACGTAGAGAAGTGGGAATTAAGAGGATTATGGTTGAAACATTTTATAAGTGGTGTAGAAAGAGTGGTAAGTAGTGTAAAGACGAATTTAAAAAGTACGGAAGAGATGAAAAGAAATCGGGACGGACATTCTGTAAGATGCTTTCGAAAGAATGTCGAAAAAATAGGGTGAGAGTGTAGGAGGAACCGAATTGTACGCACCATCCGTATGGAAAGGAAATAAGATTTAAGAAAATAAGGAGACATTCATAGAATGCAATGGAAGTACCTGCCTGAAAAGGCGAATAGCATAACTTATTGTTAACATCAGAAGTTGATATGAGGTTTCCGCAACGAGAATAACCCTAAATATAAGTAAACAGCATAAAATTGGACACATACTGGGCTAATTTTCAACCCTTCGAAAAACACTTTCTTCGCTTTATACATTTCCAAATTTCTCCCAAAGCCATTCACAGTTTTTAAATAATAACATATTCACAATTTTTAACACACGTAATATATGTAACATCATGTAATAACACACTTAAATCAACTTTAATTTAAAAAAGCTTCCTCTAACAGCGAAAGAAATAATCCTTCCGAAAGAAGTGCGGCAATTCCCATGGTGTTGAATCCTCACATCTAAAATCTAAGTCATACGACTCAGTTCAGTTCGATGAGGACGATAATGAACAATCATTACTCGTGAATTCCTGCTTAAAAAAGCAAAAAATCGTTCATTCCAGTTTCACTAACTCGGAAGCGCCGGTCAGATAGGATAAAAAAATCTTGTGACAAGAAAATAAGTTGACGTGAAAATACGTCCGAGTATTCACCACTTCCAATTAGATCTTTTAACATTTACATCTTACCTAGAAGCCATTTCTGTTTATTCAGTAAATAACAGCGAATAATCATCGGGTAAATCAATTATTCGCCATTTTTGACATGTTTCCTCACTTATTTCCCAGCCTTCGAGCCGCGCAAGACTGAATGAAAAGAATTTCTATAGTGATCACCACCCGTGATACTCTGAATAGTACATCTTTCACTTTTGAACACAAGTTTTGAATTCATTGCCAGCTATCTGCCCATGAAATAAATAATTTATTTATTCTTTGGAAATTTTACGCGAATTACCTTTAACCTCTACTTTACTCATGCCTACAATTCACCAAAATAAAAGACTTTCCAGAGAAGAAATTCCATTTTGCTGACACTAATAAAATAATGGGGACAGTATTAATGAACTTCCAACAATACTGATCTAGGTGGTCAACACAGGGCGTAGAAATGCTTCAACCTATGAAAAGAAATCATACCCATTGTTATACCAACACCCAGTAATCAGTGAAGCACATTAAAAATCTGAATACACGCGAAGGCTTCCAATTGTCGATAAATAAAAAGAATTTTCTCGAAAAATACAAAAGTTCTGTCTCTTATCGGAATGTGAACCACTACACTCACTTTGCATTTCCGTGTTACACAGTAAAACTAAGAAATTTCGATTGATTATACTTAATTTCAGACAACAACAAAATTACATTATATGAGGCCCGGGGGTCTAAAAGCTTAGACACCCGATTTACATCAATTTCGAGTGCGGCTTTCTAGTGGCGCCATCATGAACCAAATTGATTACACATCTCGAGGCTCCTGAAGGCCCACATCAAGGATTTCTACCGCTTCTTCGCATCCGACCTGGATTGCCCTGAAAGCGATACCGGCATCTTTCGCGAGGCCATCAATGTGGAATTTTCGGTCCGCCGAAAGGCATAACAAAACGAAAGGAGGTTCGCACGAGGGGCATGCATCCAAGGAGTGTAGCATTACCGAGAGGGAAACTGGAGGTGAGGGAAGCCAAGCGTGGAGGGTGCACGCTCTCAGATGTCGAGACCATTTCCCAAGTTATCCTCCACCTACCGACCAGAACGGCCATCCCCCCCCCAAGGAGAAAGCCCACGTCGCGAATCCCACCGTCTCCGATTTTGCAATTTATATCCCGTACGTGGCCAAAATGCGCCTGAGCCTTTCCTAGTCGACATCTAAAAACTGAATAAATACCGCATAAACTTATACTGCCAGCCCTTTTTAAACATCCAGACTCGCACGTCTATCAGAATAAGTAGGCTTTCGGAACAATTATCCCTAACTTCTGTTGATAATCTGCAATTACTATAGGATATCTCGGGATAATCACCTAATCTTTTTGATATTCCAGTACAAAAGTACTCTGAAGCAGTTCTCTGCCTATCGAGGTATTGGTGGTTTTCGCACTTACCACGCTTCCATCAACGAGACGAATCCTAGTTCCCGTACAAAAGACAAAGTCGTACATTTTACAAATATAAATGACGCCTTCCGTTCCTTCTATATAACAAACCTAGATGGAATATCTTCACGTCATTTGGTAAAAGATAGAGAAATCATTTTCTTTAACAAAGCAACGAAAAGATGGCAACCTTTAGTTATATGCAGTCACTTCAAAGGGTTATTTACATTTAACCCCATACTGAAGTATAAAAAATATTCTCACGTAGAAATGCTAACATCTCCTAATTACCGAGCAAGAGTTATCAACATAGAATAAAAGAACTTGTTTCTTGTGCTTTTACAATGCACTGAGTGTTTTACATAAAACTACTTCACAAATGACTTATGTTATTTTTCAATCTGAATAGATCATGCCTGTGAATACTGTGAATTTTTGTACCAATGTCTCGATAACTGGAATATCTCTCATGTCCTTTGACAACGGATAAATAAACATTTGTTATTAATTTACCTCTGGCTCAGTATTGCTCAGGGCTGTGATCGCATAAAAGTTACTGAGGTTTGAATTACGCACATTCGTGGCTTTCACTTAGGTATTCCTTTACTGAATGCTACGAAAAGTGTTATTCATCGGGCTTGGAGTGTGGAGCTTACGTGGATACCTTCCACTTAAGTTTGCTGGCTCAATTAGGAAGGCAAAGGCACACTACAACACCCATTATTTTACCTCGTACGCCATATTCCCAATCCACCGCTTTTGGTAGATAATAGTGGAGGAGTTTAGGTTCAAACCGGCCTAAAGACACAATCTAATCCCCCTACCGCAGGCTGAAATGCGGTTTGCACATACGTAAATGTAAAATGCTTTACAGAAACCTGTCCAAACATGCTAAGAGAAAAAGAAATGCCGAACGACAGATATTACCACAACTCTTAAAGAAATTAATTACGGCGACGTAAGAACTCAAGGCTGCTCATTAGGCTGAAATTGGAGGCTAATTAAACTGTGGACGTCAATCACCGGAATTTGAATTAGAGATGCACAGGAAGTCTGTGGAAAATCGCAAGGTCAGTACAGGAATTCCGCTCGCAAAAAAACTGTTTACGAGACGGTGAGAACAGCTCAACCGTTCCCAGCGCAAAAATGCAACTTTACGAGAAACTTTCGTTTTAAAGTGAATTCTGGGAGAGCATGGGGTTGAAAAAAGCCCGCTGCATCTACACTTTCGGAATTCTGAAAGAGTCAGTTTTCGCAACATTCCTCGGCTGCAAGCACTTGAGGCGAGGCGACGAATCGGAAGAGTTTCTGCTACAAACGAGTGAATTTTTCGCAACGTAAACAGCGGCGAAAGTAAACAAAATTACAGTTAAAGAGATCCTTCGAGCTTTGCTCCACGTGGCTGAATCGCGTGGCGACAGCTAACCAGAAAGTGGGAGAGGGCAAGTAGGAGGAAGGGAGGTGCGTGAAAACTGAATGGGGAGACGATGGCCCTGAAGCCACGCAGGAAAGCTTTAGTGCAGAAATTAAAGTTTAGAACGCCACAGGAATTATAACGGAATATGAAGAGCAGGAAAGAGAGGAGGAAATTTAGACGTGAATGCCTTGAAATATGCAAGCGGCAAATGAAGTTAAAAGCTGCAATTCCTCAGCACGAACGCAACGAAAAGGGTATAGAGAGCATTTACAACCTTGCCTATAAAACGAAAACATAATGACGAAAATATAAATGCCGTAAGAAGTAAACTTGAATAGTTCGCAATGAAAGCTCGCTTAGAATAGACTTCACATTGACTAATCGCTCAAGAATTCGACTCAAATAATCAATCATTCTAACATTTTGTGAAAATCTTACGGCCAGGAACGTCAGGCAAAATTTCAAGCATCTATTCTTTGAAAATACCAACGTCAATATTCAACGAGATTGAAGTAATTAACTTCTGTATTTTTTACATAAGCTGACGAACCAGTTAAACAGTTGAAAGACCTAAATCACTTCCTCGTAAATTGCTTCCATACAATTTTTCGAAGTAACTGATGGGTGAGGTTAAAAATAGAACTTTTTTCTGGAACTCCGAATTCGAAAGTGCGAGTAATTTGAATGACTCTATAATGAGAATGAAGGTCAACCCCCACTACCTGTATCGCGAATTTTGACACAGTTTTGTGGAGAAAATACTTCTAAAAAGGAGCCCGCAAAGCCGCAAAAGCTTTGAACCAAAATTCTTGTGACCAAAGAATATGTGGATGGACAAAAGACGTGGAGATACTTTCATACCACCATCGAATTGAGTTGACGAACGCCTCGGAAAAGCAAGTGTCCATGCAGATCGACCTAAAAATAATCATGGGAAAACCTAAATTTATCTGTGAGGCTTGTCTTGTATGAACAAGATAAGGTAGTATAATTTTCTTTCGACCTGTAATTCACGCCATTTCCTAAACATTAACCTCGTTATCGCGTTCAACCAAACCTCGTGTATGAAAAATATTTGGTTTCTTGTCATTCTTTTTCAACGTCGAGATAATTTATGCTCGCGATGCGTGAAATGGGCCAAAGAGCGTTATATTTCAGCCTGTATCGGAAGAGGTGGATCTTTGAAACAACTTGGTAGAACTACTTTCTTCCAGTTTAGAAAGAGAGAAAGTACAGGATGATTTCGCGTAAATATGAAGTAAAGAGTGTAAAGAGAGGTGAAAATACTAAACGCGTTTCCTTCTTTAAATTTGCTATCCTTTAAAGAATAACAGTTCTTAATGCTTCGATAAATAACGAATTGTTTTTCTCAGTCCATGCATCTCCAAGAAAAATTATTTGAAATTAAATAACTACGAAAGATTCCTTGAATTTCCTCCGTCGTGGATGAATAATTCTTGATCAAATTATTACGACGACAATGATTTCGAATCACCTTCCGGTTCACCCTCACCACCCATTCAAATTCATAATACCTTCATGATATAAAGATTAACTGGATTGAGAATATCTAAAAGCTCCTCCACAGTAAGTTGTTTCCGGATACCCAACAAACAATAAAGATACCCCAACTTTGATAAGGATGAAATTAAACCCAGTTCAGGACACAGCAAAAGACTTAAAAGTTTCCCTAAAAATAGCGATAACGTTATTGTAGAGTTCTGGAAATAAACGAAAGTTGAAACGATTAAATGAGGAACCTTTTTGGTAATTCGAATGTGCTATAACTCACTATATAATGCGTGTCCGATAAAAATAGAAAAACAGTAACTTGAAGAAGAGCAGGAGAAAAAAAGTCTATTTTCGCGGTCAATAAGAAATTCAATAAAGAAATTTCACCGTAACTCTGAATTGAGTTATATCACTGGAGTCATAGAACGATACGGAGCATTTATAACATGCAGTTTGGATGCTATAATTATTGACGCGAATAGAAATTTCACGAAACATAATACTCTTAGAGTCCCAAACGTAATTGTCTAGGTCAACACACATTTCATTTCTCATATTGCATAGTCGTCTCTACATACCCTTCACAGCTATTCATATAGGGTGGTGGGTGGAGTCTAGGATCCAACAAGCCTTTAGGTTACTGAAGTCCAAGAGGAATTCGAAATAATAAAAGCGAAAAAATGTCATTCTTATAAACATATGATTGCTGACATCGCATATATTTTTCTTCTATCATTCACGTGAATCAAAATAAAAATTGTATGGATAAAGGCAAATAGCCTAACATGTAATTGATAAAAACCTGCGAAGAAAAATAAACTGTGGTTGTATGCGAACAATTTACGTTGGGCGGAAAATATCAAAACTTAAGCGAAAATTGGCAACATTTTCTCATTGCGTCAAAAATTTCGCACATGAATTTGCTGAATTCCACCCGACGAACGTTTCTAAATTTCTGAATTAATCAAGTATATCCATTCACACTTCAATGTATGCTCATTTCATATCAACGAAATAAAACCGACAATATATTTCCATTATTCTTCTGCGATAAGAAACGGACACTGAAGCCGCAGCAACGCTGCCCCCGATTAAAAACTGCCACTTTACGATAACGCTAATGAAATGATAATAGAGCTGTTTCTGTTCATTCGGTATCTATGAACTTCTGAAAGAAAAGTAAGGATCGGTGACATGCTGGCCAGAAAATTACTATCGCAGAATATCACTGGCCGACCAAAGATAACGGAATTTAGAACTATAAAAATTAATGTACTGGAAGATATCTACTGTCTACGGAGATAAGAGAATTCCATTTCTATACATAAAACCTGCACTGCATTCCCTATCGTGGGAAAAAAACCCTGAGAAACGCATCGTCAGGCGAACAGAAATGCTTCGTCAAACGAATGTTTTACGTCACACAATCCCACACGTGTCGCTGAGACAAACTCAAGCGTATTTGACAAAATTACACTTCTGCATCTTTAGGAAATCATAACTACGGCATATTCCAAGGAAATTCTCCATTGAAATTCTATCTTTCTCCGTGAAAATCCGATGAATTCTCCTATTCCACAAATCAAACTGTAACTGGAGATGACGTCGGTCCGTTCAAATTCTTAAACTATAGCAACATTTTTGTCAATTGTCGTGCTACTCATATTGAACATCTATCACAATTTACTTCATCAATTTGAAATACAAATTTCCACCACCCACGCAGACGATTTTCGTCGTCGCAGCATACATTTTTACTACTTGAACTCCATTTCGATTTAAACGAATGATAACTTAAAAAACTGACAATAGCTATAAAAAAGGAAAAGGCCCGTAGTTTTCATTTCCGTTTCAAACAAAATCAAGCTCGAAGGCGCAGTTTCCCACAGGGAAGGATATGTCTTTAATTGGTGAACGGATTTCTTTGACCGGTTAGCGAAAATTCGGTAAAAATTACCGGAAAATAGCATGAACTTCATGATTTACCACGTGATTTGGGTAATTCAAGTAAAACATTGAAACAAGACTTAATAAAATGGCAACTTATAGAAAAATACGATCGGGTTATTTCCGTGCACTTCGTTATGATGTGCAAAAGCTTTCGCATATCGGGATAAATATTTGATAAAATACCAATAACCAGAGCTCGGCGAAAGCGGAAGCCATTTTTGAAGGAAAACTACGCGATATAATTTGAATGAACGCCTCCTTATCATAGCAATACGGAGAACATTCATTTGTAATTTACAGAATTATTCTTAAATACTTTAGGCCATGAAAGTTTCTTGGATTTAAGAAATGTTCCAGTTAATACCGGAGAATGGTTACTTTCAAAGCGGAACGGGATATTCTAAAAATTAATATTTTTAACACAACGTAGTTGTACGCCATTACAAGCTTAACATTTTCACACTTCATTTCCACACCAAAACATATCTTCTCCCTTAACGCTATCAACATTAATCTTTAAAAATGCAGCCAGTAGAAAAGCTTAAGAAACCCCTTCTGTCGGGATCTTATCGTACGATCTTATCAATAATTCCTCAAACATCAGAAGGAAATATGGCATCTTCTGATAGCCTATCGCTTTCCTGGAGTCATGACAAACAAGGATATTGGGACAGTGAGATCAAACACGATTCCAAGATTAACGGCTAGCATACATATCTTCCTGGAGGAGCCCATTTTTGAATTACCCTTTTTCACTGTCATAACGCGGCTCACAACCAACAATCATTGAAAAACTGAACATTCAATTCTTCAAAAATGGCTAGCAAATTCACGACGCCCCATGGATAAACGGAAGTGAAAAATGTGACAAGACAGGAGCATAAACCATGATCTTCCACATTCGGGACGGAAGCTGTACCTAATTTACCATATGTTACAACTACTGTCTCATAACCGTAAGTAAAAGTGAGAGTACCTCAAAAAGATTCAAACCGCTGTCTCTATACTCCTACACAATGCCGGCTGAAAATAGTAGAACTTTCGCATGACCTTTACATTAACGCCCTTCGATGTGAGCGAGCGGGGTATTCGCCTGGGACCCCTCAACTTTTTAAACCCCCCACATTTTGGAATCATGTCTATTAGCTCTAATTGACGTTGCAACCAAGTATTTCATCTACTAAATAATTTAAATAGCAAATCATACCAGGGAGGAGGGATGAAAATACACTTCATGCCCAGCAAAACAAAGTTTTGAGGCTTCATAAACTTTATGGTCCATGGACATTTGAGGTGCGGAATCTACGAGAGAAAAGATCTATCAAGTGAAAGAAATTTGGATTATCGACGAACTAATATGGAAATACCTCAACAAAATTTGCGCAGGTAATTTCTTCACTGCGACAGGGCGAAATTTATACTGAAAAGTTTTGGTGGCCACGAAAATACAGCACGTTGCCTCAGAAGTTAACGCATTCTCCATTAGTTTAGCCGCGTGGTGAAGTTAACTGCGGGTCCCGACACGGGACCCGCAGTCACTGTGTGCGCGGCGACGTGGCACACGAGGACAGCTGAGACAATGTCATAAGCGAGCTTAGGAAGGCGACCATTTCAATAACTCTCTTAACCATTGCGTTCGAACAAGGGTGTTACTGAATCGGTACGCACGTCATACCTCACGCCCAAGAAACGGAAATAGGTTAATCAATAAACGAGTAACCATCGCAACTCCTTCAAAATGATAGGGGAAAAATGAATTCAATGTCAGCCCGTTATCAAAAACGTCAATGAATGAGGCTTAATCTTGATATTTAAGCGGAAGATTCTGAACGTTTAACTGCGCCGTTAATGATAACCGGACGATACCAACGTTGTTCGATGTCGTAAAAGCGCCGGCATGAGAATGAAAACTGATTAATATATTCTTTATACCTACAAAACCAAAATTTTATACCAATACAGCAGTGCAAGGAACATGGTCCTGATAATTACTGAACAGCTACTCTTAGAGTTAAGAGATAAGAAAAAATAAACCAGAATATAAAGGTCAATTTTGCTCCTCAATAAAAAGATAACGTATCCTAAATGGAGGTCATGTCCTTGAACCAAATTGGTTAGGCATGATAAAGTGTACTTGAATTGACAATGTGTGCACATCTTTGAGGAAAACTACATTTAAAACATAAAGGATATGATTGGCATAATAGAAGGCTATCAATTGGGTAACTGCATTACCATCGGCGGTGGCATGCAGAGTAAAAATTAAATGAAGATATGCTGAGAAAATCACAAATAAACAAGCAATGCTACACTTCCTAAAAAATAATAATTTGTAAATATTTAAACAGGCAATAAACAAGGCCGTTAAGTAAAAATATGAATTTTGAAGGGAATCAAGAATTAAAGCTTAAAGTAACAATTAATATGACTGATCTCAAATCTGATTAATTTCAACAGATAACAATGGGAAATATGACAGTAATTTAAAGACTTATCCATAAGTTTACTCTCAACTACAAAAATCTGATAAACAATGGCAAGAAATAAAATCCTATGAAAATAAATAAACTTTTCATGCATAAACTATCAATCACAATGACAAAAATATGCCAATCAAGTCAATCTTATGATTAGAGCTATATTGGTCATAATAATAGACAGATCACTAACTCACCAGGAGGCTTAGTAATAAGCATTTATGAAGTCTTAAAGTGAGAAAATTAAGATATTTGTAAAATCTCCAAAATATTTTTGAGCTACTAGGGTATTCTACCACTAAATTAATATTAGTAGAATAAGATTATGTGTTATGGCTACACACGAAAGAAGATGTGAATCATGAATTCTGATTTGCTGAATAAGGAAAAATAATAATGGAAAATACCCATTTCAAAAGCTTCAAACACTATGTAGCGCTGTTGAAAAATATTTCTCCAGGCCCAAAGTATCACAAACTATAGGAAATTTTGAAAATAAGCATAATATTTTTTCCAAATATCACTTAATTGTACAAGTACAACTTATCAACGATTCGATTAGTTCTAAATCTTAAAGAAAGATTGTTTAAAAATTCTAACTAAACCTTTTGCCTAATGTGGTAAAAAACATCCTACAATCCTAAAGTCATAAGATTTTAGGCTTATTCAACACTGATGGCAATCCTTAAAATATATAACATTTCTCTGATATTTTACATGCCATAATTCTACTTATTCAACAAGTCATTTCTCTTTAAAAAAAGACAAAAAATATGAGTTAGTTACAAAAATAATGGCTTCCATCCAACTAATACCAATATTTTTGTGGGCTCAGGATAAAAACTACATACTGAAAAAACAAGAATCTGAGAAATGTATCTTGCAGGTACAGACATGAACACAAGGATTAATAACACCAATGTGACTCGGACGCAAATTCAAGTCTCCTATTTGCGTGAAGAATAAAAGAATTGAGAGAGCTAATCATTTTGTTTACATTCAACAAAAAATACTTCCCCAAGGAAGAATGGACTTGAAAAAAGTCTGACAGGACTGGAAAATGAACCCAGGTCTCCCAATTGCCGGTCGGGTGCTCTGTCGTTTGAGCTATCTCGGCAGAACATTTCTCCAAGCCACTCAACAGACTCAGTGGGCAAAGGACGTTGTGAGTTCGTCCACATGGTGGCATCATTCCTGTCCTGTCAGACTTTTTTCAAGTCCATTCTTCCTTGGGATTTTTCCTGCGTGCGCACCACCTTGTACTAGATCATCCTTACCCGTTTTCTATAAAGGAATACTTTGATTTCTTCAACGAAATTCATAACAACTCTTAGATAATTGAAATGTTTAAGTAACAAGACAGAGTGATATTTTTTTAACTAACAAGCAGTAAATGTAAAAATTCTTTAATAAAACCATTGCAAATAACTGAGCTGGGCAATGGTTTGCTATTGTGTGACCGAGTTCTTAGACATAAAAATACCTATCCATTAGCCAAAGTATGTCACAGTATGACTATAAGATTGTTGATAAAGTTTAATTCCAAGGCAGTGAGATAAAAGAACTATTGAACAACTTAAATAAAAATTTCCAAGAAAGAGATTATAATATTTGAGATATAAAGAATACCATAACAATTTTCTGTACCAACAAAAATAAATTTGTTGGAATTTAAGAGATTTTTAAACATTCTTATAAGAAGATGTGAAGTTGTTTGAGGATACAGTTAATTGGTGGATGAACTGAAGGAACTGACTTAGGCTATGCAATGTCTTGTAAATTAATATCAATTTTTATTTGTAAAATAAACTGATAACCCTTCTGCTGTGACAGTCGACTTATGTCGATTTGAAGTTAGATCTAATCCAAGTATGCAGCAAATGGGTTAACGAAAACTTAACATAGGCACACAATGTATGCAATTTCATGCTCTGTGGATACTATTCCTGATTGCTGACAATAATTTAGCACCCCAAAAAACTGTCTAAATAAAAGCAATGGTAATATTATCCCTACTCTTGAAACCCAATAAAAGCTTTAGAAGAAGACTTAATTTTTAGCTTTAATGGTTCCTTGGCATTTCACAACATCCGTTATGATCTCTTGAATCCTAACACAATGTTTATTCTTCACAATTGAATACTAACACTGATGATAGGATATAAGTTGCACATTAGAGGTGCTCAATGTATAGAACTGGACTAGCAGCAGTCAATCATAAGTTACTAACTGCTGTTAGTTTTATGACTAGAAAAGGCTGAAGTTTTGATAAAACAACCAAATAGGCATGGTTGGTTTAAAAAATAGTTTGGCCTGGCCATCCAGATCTCTACCACTCAATATAGCATTATCTGAAGTTTCCTTAATTCATAAAAGAGGACTAAAAAATTCTTTTGAAAATTAAAAAAAGGAGATGTAAGCTTACCCATCTGCTGCAAAGTAAGCAGATCACTTTTCTTCTTCTTACGCTTAATTTCTTGTGGTGCAGCAATAACAGTAGATGTTACTACTTCACTTCTAAGATCTACCTGAATGTCTTCAGGCTCTGGTTCTGCAGAAGCAGCAGTGCTGGAAACCTCCTAGAAAAACAAAGTGAGGAGATTGATATTGCAATTACACCAACTAGTTAAGAAAAGAATTATGTAAGCTGCCTAGTTATATGGAAACTCCTATTACTATTTATTTTACCATTCTGAATGTGAGTTTAATGGTTTCTACACAAAAGAGATATTTGAAAGTATTTTACAAAAAATAAGCAAAGTCATTAAAGAAACAATATCCATCTGTACATTTATGAGGAAGCATGTAGAAGGTAACATGGTATCAGCAGACAGTAGGGCTAATACTTGCACAATAATGAGACACTTTACATAATACATGCACATATCATTAAATAATCACGTAATTAGATGTAACACCAACTAAATAGAAGATACCTTAAAGCCTAAATAACTATCAAAAGAAAAAAGTTAATCTGTTAATGAATAAAATTTAACATAATTTACTATTCAGATATCAGGGAAAATTGTTAAAATTGACATGTGACAACACTTACACTACACTTCCTCTTCAAAAACTCGTCCTTTGGTTTTTTCTCCTCAAAGTGATTAATGGTGAAGGGACTTGATGGTTCATCCTTCACGGCCCTCACGTCTACAGGACTGACTTCGTCCTTGTTTAAGAGGATGCCTTTATCAGCTTTTTTTTTTTTTTTAACTTTATTCTCATCCTACAGGAAAGAGAAGATCACTGTTCAGTTAATACAGTAGTGTTTCTTAAGGCAACACCTAGTATGAGAAATACTGACTAGAAAATTGTATCTACATTTAAGCTAATCAAGTAGTGTTATGCAGAAACATATCCCTATTAATATGTAAAGCAATGACTCTTTTTACTACTCATTACATACATAACAGATACACTTTGTATAGGGTAAATGATTACTAAAAATTTCAAACCTTAAACTTCTTTTTCCTGCTAAATCCGTTTTCCATATTGAATTACTCTCTATGGCAAAGGATCTCGCTAGTAATCTAGCTTATTTTACTAAGCAACACAACATGACGCAACAATGCTGACGTATAGTGAATGTTTACATTACCATCCGGATTAAGTTTTTACAATTAACACCCAAAGCATATACGTCAGTATTCATTAAGCTGAATGAATTTTCTCAGAGGTTTACTTTTCACTTGAAAAACCCATTAGCTTTCAGATATTAAACGTTAATTGTTGATGGAAATTTAAGAAAGCATCACTCACCTGCTGCACAATAGCCTGATCGTCTACAACTTCTGCTTCCGGCTTTCCAAATTCTACAGCACGGTGCTTTTCTAAATGAACATTTGGATTAGCCACATTGATTTTCGATGGGGCAGTATTATTAGAAGCCTTTAGAGTTACATCAGCTTTGTTAATAGCACTAACAGGATTCTTACTAGTACTATCAACTTTGGACGCTACATTTACTTTAGTTGAATGCTCTGATTTTTCCTTCTCTGATGGTTTCTCCTTAACCTTCTTTCCTACTTTCTTCTGTTTCTTGTCTTTGTTCTTATCTTTTCCACTCCTACCCAACAACAAATGTTCCAAAGGGAGTTTCCTTTGTTCAGCTATGGCTTCTTCATATGTTTTGCCTCTCATGGCAAATCTATAAACTTTGTAAAATATCACCGAACTTACTGCGACAACGGCAATTATAATCACACCTTCGTGAAGTTCCATTTTCCTAAAATTAAAATGAGAAGATTTTAGTAATATTATACTTCTTCCAACAACATACCACTAAAACAAACACCTAATAAATAACTAATGCACTTTTTCAATCGTAGATACAATCTGCGGAATCTGAAAATGATAGGAAGGGAGACTAAAGGCAGAATTCACATTAACTTCACTCAACCTTCATTCACTTCTAAGTCATGTGCATTTGCATGAAATTAAGAATGACAGCTTGCCGGTTTGAATATTTCTATAACAGGACCAACAAATTATATAAATTGAGATAAATTATCAAACGGAAGAATAATATCTTTTTCGGGAGCCAATTTCTAGCTTCGTTAAGAACAGAGGGAAATGCTACGGTTATCTCACAAAAAATTACAAGACTAGAGTGGAGTAAGAACACACACTGAAATATACAACGCACAGAACCTATCACATCTCAGGCAAATGAAAACATTATCGGAAGTTTAGAATTTTTTACTGTATCATACCTTGTCTGTACCAAAATTGGTTTGTGATGCTTAAATCGCGATGTCCCACCGGCAAATGCCCTGTAAGCACCTCTATCTCAAATCTGTTCTACGAGGCAGTCGCCAGACCACGCCTATTCGATATAGTAAAGTCTCTCCGATTGGTTCGGAGAGAAGCGGCTCTTCTTCCTGACCCCCTTATTCCTCAGTTTGCCACGTATGACAATATACCGTAATCTCTAGCTTTATAGGCAATGTTGCGTACAGGGCGAAGTGCTCCTGTTATTTGGAAGTAGTCTCACAAAAGTTTCTGATTGTAATGTCAGCGAAATATCCAGCAATTTGTCGCCCTTAGTTTATAGATCTAATGTTTGAAAAATTAAATTTCGTTTATTTTTCCAACCTGATAAGTTCTAAAACTTATTTTCTACTAAATATTATTGTTTACTATTTTTCTTGCGTATTTTACAGCAATTAGTGTAAATTATTCATCTATGAATCATTTTCGTCATACAGATCAGTGGACACCAATTTTAGTGTCTATGTTATCATTTGTACCAGTGAGAAAAACTGTTTTACTGATAAGTTTTATAATTTTCAAAAATTTAATAATGTTTCAGAAATATTTTGGGTTGAGTGTACCAATCATTATTTATTTATTGATACAAATGCTAAGAGCATAAAAATTGCCTTCTCCGTAATGTTGAAAACGATAAATTAATCATCTTTTTCGCTGTATCAAATCTCTCAACCAGGTCTTAGCCATTTGATGGCTAAGACAAGGATGATATTGCGTTATTCTATCCCTTTCATTCTGTGAGTTTCCATATTTGTTAAATAATCCAAACGGACAAATGTTACGTTTCAAGTTTGGTAGGGCAAAACTTTCATTTTGGAAGCGAAAAATTGATTTATTAGTACAGTAAATTTAGAGTACGACAGGATACTGATTACTTTTATGCCCTAAAAATATAATTCAAGTCATATTGTAAATGAAATCATCTATGATGTTATATCAAATACAATTAAGTCCTTGATTAATGTGGTTAATTAATTATGGTTCATTTTACAGATTATTTCCTTCTATGAAATTGCCGGGAGTTGGTCAATTAGCTTAGGCCATTAAATCGTGGATGTCCCTGATCCATGCATTACCATAAGTCATATGCCATATAGTTAATGTATTATTTAATGGATTCTTTGTAGTTAAAATATATTGCTTAGATTTCTATCTCCATGCGGTCCTAATGACCACACTTTAATCACTATTTTTTAAAAAATACTAAAAAAGCGTAAAACTTTAGGAGCTAAAAGTTTAATCTTTGTATTTTTACCAAAGGTTCCAAAATTTAATTTAATTTGCAAAATTTTAATTATTTCTGTACCAGGATGAGTTTAGTTTACCATTTAATAACTGTTAGTAGATATAAATGTGAAGAGAGCAAAATTTAACTTCTTCTAAAATACTCAATTAGAAACAAATTATCAATCATTGTATGGCTATGGGTATTAAATAAAATCAAAAACATGGGAGTCATTCAAATCATTCTCAGGCTTTTGAACATAAACAGGATTATGACATATGTAAATGAAAGCACATTATTCCTCTCTCCTGTGCTAAAAAATAAAAATTTGATTCCATGAAAAGAATTGACGGTAATCGGTGGCACAAGGTAAAAAATTTCTATTAGAAGACATTGAAAATTACTGTACTTAGACATACATTTTACACAAAGAGAAGATACTTTTATCACTTCCTTAATTATAATTAAGGAAGTAATAAAAGTATCTTCTNAAAATTTCTATTAGAAGACATTGAAAATTACTGTACTTAGACATACATTTTACACAAAGAGAAGATACTTTTATCACTTCCTTAATTATAATTAAGGAAGTAATAAAATTATAATTGAAAAAAAACTTTGTTAATTTGTTTTATTACAATTCAGAAGGATAAAACAATAATGAAGGAAAAGATTGATTTGAAATTTTTTAAAATGAAATAATATATGCTTATGATGTGGATATCACATTTCAATGAAATAGCAATAAGCTCATCATGGAGATGATCATCAATTATCAGAATGTCATCATGGAGATGACATTCTGATAATTGATGATAAATTTATTATCTATGAGATATATTTGATCATGGCTTAGAATGTTGCAAAATATTTTAAATAAAGGAAGATGAAGAGTTTTAATTACTCAATTTTATCTCTTAAACCTTGTCTACAATTTTCAATAAAAATCTAAAATATTTGGATGTATGTTTTTTATGTCATACCTTGGCTATGTCATTATGAAGTAAAAGCTTTCCTCAGGCTATCGAAAGACAATAAATTCAGAGAAACACATGCATTTTGTAATAAAATTTGAACAATTTGCATGATGCACTTGCTGAAAACTCCCTTTTCATTGCCAGTGCCATTGAAAAATTTCATCCAGGTTATACCTCGTCACTTTTCTTTTTGATTCAGTTCCATTTCTTTACTCTGCTTCACAAGTCATACATTTCTCATAATATTCTCTCTTTTCAATGCATCCTACAGCTTTTGGTGCTTTATTTTCCCTTCAACTGTACCCATTTTATTCTCTCTCTCTCTCTCTTGACACCCTGTCTTTTCTCTCATAGTTCATTGACCACTGTCTCTCTCAATCTTCTTATTTCTTTGATATATGCAAATGATTTCTAGGCTTCAAGTTGATTTTTCTGTGACAGTTTTCCTCTACAGCCTCTTGTTTTTCTCTCCATACAATCATCTATTTCTCCCAAAATGTTTTCTTTTACAGTGCCTTCATTAATTCATAGTCCCATGGGTATCTCTTCTCAGCCAAAATATTTTCTTCGTTTAATGCCCAGTGCTGTAATCAGCAAAAAATTATCACCAAATATCCCCGCTCCTTACTGTCCACATTAATCCTTTACCTCATTCCTCCATATTTTATATATCTTGATCAGAGAGCTTACTAAGGTAAGCTCTCTGATCCTTTTATTATNATAATAATAATATAAATAATATTATTAACATGTAGCCTCCTCAAATCTTCTAGTCTCCATTCTTCCCACCTGTATTGAATTTACACATGCAACCCCTTATATTGAGAGATGTGTGTCTTTCAGGAATGTCTTCATCAGATATTATTTAAAAAGTGTTTGCTACCATCATCTTATTTGCTTCAAAGAACTGTACAAGCTTGAATCCTCTTCCAATTCCCTCACCTATTTCAGGTATACAACTTTCTTAATTGGCTTCCAGATAGCCAAGTATGCAAAATGTTCGACTTTGTTGAAAGTGGTGCTGGGTTTGATTCCTGCTGGGAGCCTACATGCAAATGGCCTGAGCTGTCAAAGCACTTTTAGCAACACTACTACTTCTAACTTTCTTATCCTCTCACCTGCAGAATCATGAACTCACACTTTCTGAAAGGACCTCATCACTCAGTATTTAACAAACTGTCACCCAACATTAAAGCCTTTAATCTCTTTAAAACATATTTGACAGATTTCTTTTTGTAAAAACAAGTCCACAGAATTCATGAATTCTGAGTGAAAATTACCTTTGTGATAAATAACAATTTTTTAAACTTATCTTTAACAATTTGCCTTTTATAATGTTATGTTTCATTATACATCTTTAAGTTATGTAATAATATCTTTCTATATGTATTTTTGTTGTCATTATATTTCAATTAGTATAATTCTTTTATTATATTTAATTTTTATAATTGTGTTTTGTATTGTTTATTTATCAGTTTCCTATTCAAATTGACTTGCTTCATACAATGTACCACATTTGTCAGCGTCTAGGATGCACTCTAATGTTTAGAAACGAAATTTTGAGAAAAAGTTTCATTCATTCATTCCATGGTTCATGGGTCTTCCTTAACTTGTTCACTGCAGATCACTCTGCCATTGGAGTAATGGCAATGCTCTCATACTGGGCAGGTCACTCCACCATTGGAGTGATGCTTCAACTCTCTTTTTATTTGCTTCCCGCTCCATTAGTTCTCAACCGATGTGTATGATTTTTCAACAGATGCATACAGTGTGACTTTAGTTTCTTACAGTACTAACATTCATCACAAATCACCATATCATAATATGTATCATCATCAGCCATTTTCAATCCAATGTTGGATGTAGGCTTCCCCATACTCTATCCAATTCTCTCTATTCATTGCCATGTTACTCCTAGGTACATACTTGATAATGTCTACATACCATCAGTCCTTCAGTCTTCTTCTTGTCCTCTACTGATCTCTTGGTATCCAGTCCAGAACTGCTGAGGTCTAATGGTAGTCATTTCTTCTTGAACTATGGATTCCCTACACCCATCTCAGAGATCTTGCCCTTGATCTTGAAATTGCCCATTATGATTTTATAGTAGAGGGTCTCATTGTCATGTTCATTGCCAAGTCTGGTTGAACTTTTCAACTTCCTCTTTGTTGCTTTTCAAGTATGTAGAACTTGCATATTCTGTCAGATACTTTCGATTTTCTGCACTTTATGTTTCCAATTCTTGCTATTTAGGAATCCAACTCTTCCAGTTTTTGCACCCCTGTAGTAAAATCCTACCTAGAGTATTACCAGGTCTTCCGAATTTCTTCTGATTTCAATTAGTCCAATAACATCCCATTTTATCTTCTCTGCTTCACTTAGAAGTTATAATAGTCAGTCTTCTCATATATATTCCAGGTGTTCTGGTGGTCTAACATTGTGGAACGCCAAAAATTTCCGAAACGTACTCCGTATTTTCCTCAAATTTATTTAAGTACGGCTGGTTTCGACGGCCCTGTTTAAATAAATTTGTGGAAAATACGAAGTACGTTTCGGAATTATTTTCAGTCTCCTCTCTTCAAGCTGCGGGAGTTGTAAGCTTCGAAGTGTTGGGTGGTAATTATTTTCCTCATGTCGGACCTCTGATGTGCCACCACCTTCCGGACAACCGAATGCGTGATGCTTTTACGTTCGGATGTATTCCCATTACAGACGTTCGTCATGATAATTGTAATAACGTTTGGGACCAGACTCTCCTACAGCCAGTTGGTGAATACCACTTTTACCATTTGGCCGGAGATATGTTTGAAGCCTTCTTAGGACCTCTTAGAAAATATTATTGCTTATTACGTTATGGTCTTCTATAATCACGGAAGGTTTCAAGTCGGAATCATTTCAGGAAAAGACTAAAATGAATTGAATTTCAAGTTTCTTCTAGTTTTCTAGTAGACGAAAATTGACGTGCCCTAGCGTCGAACTAAGTATCAATAGGGAAGTAGTAGTGGTATTTAAAATTTAAAACATAGCCACGAATTCTAACCGCGAGCGTATCAATAACTATCTCTCTTTTCGGAAGGTGCCCCATAAAAATAATTTAAATCTTCCCTGTGTTTTTCCAACAGGAGAAATTTGAACACCAAGCGTCGATCCCAAGATCTTTTCGGGAGATGTCTTTTTATATAGAATACGTTTCGAAGCGAGCTGTGTAAAATTCGCTCGCACGCATTATCCACCCGTAGAATGGGCTGTGCGCATCAGTTGATCAGAATTCGACGCGTTGTGTACGGTGTCAATAGCGTGCTGTGATTTTAAAGGCCTCTCTCGTGATTTCCCAATTATTAAGTAATTAATCAGTCCAATGTGGCACTCATAAATTAAAGGTGATGCTTAAAAAAAATATTTGAAAGGTGTTTAAATGGGGAACCTACCCCCATGTAGTGTCGAAGCTCATATATTAACCCAATATTTAAAAAAAGGTTCCAGGAAAGATCCAAAGAATTACTGTGGAATAGCAGTAATACCCACGGTTGGCAGAATCTATTCTAGGATATTAAAAGACCTGATTGAAAACAAAATTATAGAAAAACAACCTGAGGAACAATCTGGATTCAGAGCATGAAGACCTACAATAGATAATATTTTTATAATTAAAATTGCAGCAGAGAAGAGAATTCAAAGAAACCTTGAGACACATGTAGCACTGATAGATCTCGAAAAAGCTTATGATAGTGTTCCAATACAAATATTATTGGAGGAGTTGGAAAATTTTTAAATTAATCCAACCTTAATTAACGCGGTGATGCTACTATATGAAAATAACACCACAAGAATAAAAATAGGATGCCAACTGACGGAAGAAATAAAAACAATGAAAGGTCTGAGACAGGGATGTGGTTTATCTCCTACACTTTTTAAAATGTATCTTGACAGAGCCCTTCAAGGGTGGCAAAAGAAATGTAGAAGTCTAGGATTACAAGTGGGAGAAAACATTTTATATTTTGCGGATGATCAAATTGTAATTTCAGAAGATACGGATGACCTGAGCTACATGGTCGTATGAGCAGTTTGGACTCACTATAAATAAGAACAAGACAGAATATCTGGTGATTGGAAGTGAGGAAATGCCAGATCTACCATTAGAAAATGATTACGCAAAGGGAGTAAATAAATTACTTTAAAGTACTTGGTAGTTATATGGGATAAAAACGGAAGTAGCGACCGAGAAATTAACAATAGAATTATGAGGGGAAGAACTACCATAAAAGCTTTAAATTGTATATTATGGGGAAAAAATATTACCAGGAATACAAAAGTAAGAATATATAAAACAATGATAGAAAGTGTGATCTTGTATGGAGCAGAGGTATGGGACAAAGGAAAGGAACAAAAATAGGCTATTGACGACTGAGAGGGATTACATGAGAAGGAGTTGCAGAAAGAGTAGACTCGATAAAGTAAAAAAATGAAACAATAATGGAAATGGTAAAGGATATATATGACGAGATACAGAAGAAACAACTCACATGGTTTGGCCACGCCTACAGAATGGATGATACCAGATGGCACAAACAAATATTGAAATGGACACCTCCAGGAAAGTTAAAAAGAGGAAGACCAAGAAGGAATTGGAGACAGGGAATTCAGCTAATAAGCTAATGCGGAATTCTATACTGTGATTCACATAAGAATTTTTTAGTAAGTACGAATACGTTTATACGAATAAAAAATTCCTTCACTAAAGGATCCAATATTTTGTTATGCTTTATAGCAGGTAAAAGTCAGAGTCCTCGTAGTAATGAAACCCTAATTATAACTCGATTATGATCAGGATAACGTTTTTTTCACGTAATATTACAACAACGGCACACCTGACGAAGTAACTGGAGATGCCACGAAATATATTTATAGTACAGTGCCTACATATGGGTTCCATAACGTGTTAACAATTAACGGAATCCATTCCGTTTCCAGGGAAAATTATCAACGTTTCAAATCATATGTGTTATCATTTAGTTCATATCTATTTGGTCTATTAGCATTGGAAAATCATTTCGTGCGCCCAGCTAAGGTAAGTTTTTGACTAACTTTATCGTTAACCTACTAAAGTTTTATTAGAGAAGTAGGCTGGTTGGTCAAAATATTGCCATCTTAAACTATATATTAATTATATTTCAATATAATCTCTAGAAATAATTTTCGAAATGTCTGTTAGTTCACCCTCTCCCCCCTCCATTTCAAAAACTATTTCTTGTAGGGGTAAGACAAACAGCATTTTAGAATTTTCACTAGATAGAGAGCCAAAGGATGATTATTCTCATCTTTAAGAAGGTATGTACCAGTTCGAATCCAGAAGCCCATACTGTTTCCGAAAGATTTTATCCGTACACCTATTTAGGGAAATATTATTCCATTACTTATAGATGCTCATTAAAATTGCCGTATATTCTTGAATCAAAGACGCATCCAAGTTTTGGAAGTCTTGTTAGGAGGAGAAAATAACGTGATTGTAAGACATTCGCTATTCGCCGTGGTAATAGCTGATCCCATGATATAATCACACGTGTATTATCTTAAATCTTAAGACAAAAAATTCATTACATAATTTCTAATTGGACATAATGAATACTTAATAATCGCTTACTCTTTATTTTTATGTGTCGCTAGCGTGTATGTATATAGATATATAGATTCGCCTGAATCTCGAAACCAGGCTTGCCCAAGTTTCAGGTTTGGCACATGATTTCCTTGCGCAGTACATAGGCTGTAATCTTTAGCATGGCTAAGAAATGAATGCCAGTCATATTAAATGTCACCTCCTTGAGCCAAACTTCTTCTCAATATAACTATATGGAAATAATTTCAATCTAGCACATCGCCTACCATATAAAGAGTCCATAAACATCTGTCAACAATCAATTGAAATTCATAATGCTAATAATAACCAACGTCATAATGCATAATAACCAACGTCCCAAGAAAAACGAAAAAGTTTATTTCATGGAATTCAAAATTACAATATTTTCTCAGCAAGCCTACTATTCTAATATAATTTTAATAATACTTCTATATTATAAATAATTATTAATATACATATTCTTCACATTATTACATGATAATTCCGGCTAAACGTGACGTCACGTTGCGAATCGGCATGTTTTTCTAAGAACTATCCTTACGATAACATCTCCTCCTCACCTACAGGTACACTTAGGAAGATTCTTGCCGAAATAATTGCCCCAAGGAAACGTAAGGTGATTGTTCAAGGGCAATCAAAGGCTAAAAAATGAAAGTTTAGACAAATTCCGGAGGAGAAGAATAGGATACTTGCGAAGCTGCTCTAAGGAACCTCCGCATGTGGAGCTTCAGAGTCAGTACAGCAGCGTGAGACAGGAAATGAATCATAGAGCCATAAAATCACGGATTGCGCAACAATTTAGCTTATTACTGGAAGGATTGCTATTATCGGGTAAAAACAAATGGATTGTTGTGTATTTTCAGCAAAATTGGTTACGTGAAATTCTGCCAACCACTATCTCAAGAACTTTTGGCCTACACATAAGGAGATATCAAGATCAAAACCTTTCCTTAGTAACATCAGAAAATACAACTATGTTTCCAAACGAAATCGTTCGGTGCCACTTCGGTTGTTAAACAACCCGGATGGATTTCCACCTACATTTGCGTTGCAAGATTTACCGTAAAGCGGGATCGTTGCTTCCGTTGCCGGATCACCCACAAAAATTTCTATATTTTATCAGAAAAAACAAATGGAAACTGACCAGAGCGCCTACATCTTACGAGCAAGACGTCAGATCGTTTTAAATTTACAAAGGGGCTTCAAGAGCACAATGATCTTATTAAAACAGCATTGGAACGTATGCCAACGGATGAGTATAAAATGGTTATAAGAATTGACTGAAGACTAGCAGGCAAACACGACCGGTGCTTCAATGCTCTTCAGGTAAATGAAATCGCGGTGGTATCAGACGATTAGTTTGACTAACGGGATGTCGTAATTCAACGACGAGGCGAATTATTGAGACGCATTTCAGAAATGCATCAGGGATGGTATCAGACGATGTTTTATCAAACATCGTTTGATCGTCATCAACCCTGAGGAAGGCTGCCGAGTTCGCGGCCGAAACGTCGGTGGTAATCACCAATTTAACCCAGCTGACAACCCGTGAAGAATTTATACATCATATTCGCCGGGAAAGAACCAAGTCTTAGGGTACCTTAGTTATACTACCAGCTGGTATTTGTAAGTATGTATCAGCTACTTTAGACGCAGTCTCAGACATATGGACAAATACGTGCAAGATGTAATGATGTATGTGAGGACGCACGGGAGACCTGACTTATTTGTCACCTCCACCTGCATTTAGACTTGGACAGATCAAGGAGATGTTTACCAATGGTCAATTATCCAGTGAGCGCCACAACTTCAATGCAAAAGTATTTAAACTGAACCAAATGAAACTAATAGCAGTTCTAACAAAAGGTCATGTCTTTGAATTACCAAGATACACATGGTTGAATAGCAAAAGCGAAGACTGCCTCACTCACGCAATTTATTCTGGTTGGCAGACAAAATTCAGTCCACACACATTGATGACGTTATATCTGCTAAGTTGCCTGACCTAACACAAGGTCCTGAACTCTTTGCAATAGTATCGAAAAATATGATCCACTGTCTTGTGGTAAATTAAACCCAACTATCTGTGTATGAAGGACAGAAACTATACCATGAAATATTCAAGAAAATTGTACAAAAAGTCAAATCAGAAATTATGGTTATACTTGACATAGATAACAAGCTCCAGAAGTTGGAGGGACAATGGCAGAAATAGAAATTGACAATAAATGGGTCATATCATTTTCACCGCTGCTGTCAAAAATGTCTTAGGCACACATCAACATGGAGTACTGTAACATTGTGAAATTGATTGAATAAGTGAGCAAGTATGTTAACAAAGGTTAGAACATGGCTGTTTTTGGCACAAGCAACAAGAAAAAAATGATGAAGTGCTTTTGTAGAAGTAGGAGAGGTACATACATTAAGAGCCTTGAGGAAGTTTGGCAAATCTTAGGATTTATGATTCACAAGTGACACCCTACTGTCAATCACCTCAGCATCCATATAGAAAATGGTTAGCATATTTCACAACAGATAGCACCTCTACACTAGTTGATCAGACATCAAACAAGACCTTAAAAGTTGTCTTTAAACTGTGTCAGCGGGATTCCTTTGTGAAGACTTGGTTATATCCTGATCTGGGGTTGCATTGCTAATTTTATAGGTGCTGGAGATCTAGTGAGCATTACAAAAGCCTGTCATTTCCTATCTAGTTTCTATATATGTCACATGATTAAATATTTCATGTTAGCACTCACTAATTGTAGAATATAATGATCATACAAATAGAGAAATTATAGCAATCATACATTCATCAGTTAAAGAGTTCAAGATTTTCCTACCATGACCAACCATCACCCACAAGCCTTTATCTCCCTTTCAAGTACCACATCATCTACTAGCAAAGGTGCTGGAGTGGCACTCTGGTGAGCTTCAGCAGCACTGCACCACTGCCTGAGATACCTTAATATTAAAAATGGAATGCATTAAGGAATTATTTCTGTAGAAGAAAATTTGGCAAGCAAGCATGTCCCTGGACATGATGCATTTGCAAGTGATGCCTTGAGTCAAGTGCACACTGAAAGTTCCTAAAACACTGAGTGCTATTTCCTTAAGATGCTTCTTTACTCAATGCTAGGTCCAAGACCTCCAGCAGTGCTAAGAACAGTAGACAGCAAAGTGACCTAGACATTTAGAGAAGTCTGTTATTTAATTGAAGTTGGATTTAATAGAAGGAGACTAATGCTGGAATGTCACATTTTGGTAAGCCAAATCAATCTCCCTCCCTGAGTAAATCAGAAATCTGTTTGCTATAATGCTGATTACATGCAATATATTTAATTAAAACACTTTATGGGAAAAATGGAAGGAGACATTGAGTGAAAGTATTTTTGATGAGGTCTGAAATATCCAACATTAGAAATTATTGCTTTTGAGTAAGGCTTTTGATTATTCTAGAGGATAAATTGGTCATGATCAATAAAACATACATGCAACTTGGCCTACCTGAACCAGTATGAGGCTGACAAGATGTACTTCATTCAGATTACATGTGAGAAAAAACTAAAACATTGAAGAGATAAGTGGAAATAGAAGCCATTTTGAAATCAGGATCAGAAAAACATACCAAATTATCACAGATTGTGTAGCAAAATAGGGAGGTGGTATAACTTTTCTTGATGCTTCAGGAGGCACAAGGAAAACATTGCTAGCTGTTTTAATTCTGGCCAAAATCATGGAGATGTTAATGGAAGGAGGAAGGACAGCCCATTCAGTGCGTAAGTTGCCACTTGATATCACCAGGCAGGAAAATCCTAATTGCCAAATGAGCAAGGCAAGAGGTTGGGTGCAGGTGCTCATGACATATAAATTGATCATATGGGATAGAAAGCTCTCGCAGCCCTTGATGTAAGACTGAGGGATCTGAGAGGAGACAACAACCTTTAGGAAGGAGCTCTGGCACTCTTCTATGGACACTTTCAACAAACTCTGCCTATTATCTCTAAGTCAACACCTGCTGATAAAATCCATGTGTTTCAAACATTAATTTTCATGGAGACATTTGCAAACATAACTTAAAAGCAAAATATGAGAGTAGATTTGGGGAATGAAAGAGCTCAGAATTTCTCTATCAAACTACAGGATATTGGAGAAAGTAGATTAGCAGTTGAGTCTTCTGACAAGATTAGATTACCATTCAATTTTCATAATCTAATGTCACCTGTCAATTTCCCACCAGAGATCCTAAATTTATTTTATCTGGCTTAATTATCGCCAGTTTTTTATTTAAAGTTCATTATTTTACTATGGAATTTCAACTAACCAAAACTTTGAAACAGTGAAAAACTAAGTGTAAAGAATTTGCTGGAAATGTAATTGAAGTGGCTTTTAGAAATATAGGATAGGAAGAGGGTCACAGATATCTTTCATTCTGACAAATATCCACTTTAACTTTCAATGATTGCAATTTCCAGTGAGGGCAACATTCTCAATCACAATCAATAAGTCACAGGGGCAGTAAGTACTACAGAGGGGATTTGAGATAGCCATGTTTTTCTCATAAACAGCTATACATTACATGCTCAAGAGTGGATTTACCCATGGGTTCTTTTATTCTTGCTCTCTGGGGTAAACATTTTGTTCATAAAAGTACTTTGAGTTGAATTAATATTTTAGTGAATTTTGAAAAGATTTTGCCTTCTTGTATATAAAAGAGGCTTGAATTACGGTTATAGGACATGCACCTTCACAATTTCTCTGGCTGTCACGCTCCGAAGAGGCTCCCTTGGGGGAGGAAATATGTATCAGCAATCGTAAGTCTGCATTTGATGGTTTTAGGTATTTTTAATATTATTAATGTTAAAAGAAGCTTGGGTGATGTGTGTTTTTGTCATCTCACACATATTCATTTTGCAAATAATATTAATCTGTTTTCTAGTGTGATTTCTGTTTTATATAAATTTACTTTCTTTCTTATTCATTAGAAGGTTCAACGAAGTGAAGGCTGATGTTATCCATTATACTTTCATTCTGTTATTTCTATTCAATCTTTCTTTCCAGTTTCTTTTTGTGATTTTCATTTGTGTTATTTGATTGTGTTCAGTGTATATGATTCTTATTTCTGCATTATGTGTCAGTTGCCTTCTGATACACTAGCAATCTGCAAAATATTTTAATTAGTGGTTCTTTAGATGACTTTTCCTTAATATACATTTGCATAATTTCTTTCTGTTATTTTTGTTTGATTTTCTTTTCCATCTCTCTTGGAGGCTTTGGTTTGTATTTTTCATTTTAGTTGTGTTTCCTTTCTTTGATTGTGTTATTAATTTATGTTTCTCACTCATTAAACACTATACATTACTGTTATTCAATTGAATATGGTGTCTGCTAATATGAAAAACCTGGAAAACTCAGAGAATTTTGTTCTTCTGGAAAACTCAGGGATAACACAAGAAATTTGGCAGGTAACCTGGAGAAATCTATGTTTTACACTCTTTATGAATGATTGTTCCCTGGCCTTTGTTTTGGGCTATGTATTAGTTCAGTAAAAATTCCCTGAGAGAAAGAAAAATTTTGATGACAGTGTTGTTGTGACCAATTTAAAGCTTATAAGAAGTAGTTATGACTCTTCTATCTAAAAATAACATTTCGGCAATATCACAGATATGCAATGTGGGATCATACTGAGTTGCCTGGGGTATCTAATTTCTGGTTGGGCGAGAGAAACAGCAAATAGAGCATGATAAAAATTTGTTTTCTAGTTGAAGGGTTTTAATCATTGGTTGATGTTGCAGTTTGTAGCTGGACTTTCTCAGTGAAACAAATGATGCTATTCATGCTACTACTGGAACTATTTTTCAGGTGTATTAGTTTAGTGAAACAATATGCATGAGTATTTTTTTCAGATTTGCATTCATTTTCTAGCATTCTTTACTATTTTAAGGAAGGTTTTGAGAATACATGAGAATCTAGTCAGGATGGTGCACATACTCAGTAGTCTTCACATATTTACATATACTTGTGGCATACAGCGGTATGACTCAATGAACCTACCAACCTATAGCTGAATAGTCATCAGGACCAGCCTGAGGTGTATTGGTGCCTCAGGCAAGGAGACTCTCAGGTGTCCCTTCCAGATAGGAAACAGTTTAACAAAAGTTTTATATAATCTGTTTATTTTAGAAAAAGATGTATGTAAATATGAAAAACATTTCCGACCTTCTGGCTTGTCCATGCCTAGGGCTAGGTCTGATATCTAAAAAATATCACAATGAATCTATGAACTGTTTGCTGCCATTTCTGGTACCTGAAGTTGCTAATAACCACTAAATATCTAATATTTGGTCAAAATCATACTTATTTGCTGATGTGGTACACCCTGGAAAACTGAAAATATTTCCCTGGAAAACCTGAAAAACTCAGGGAATGATCATTAGAGCAGATGGAAGACCACATGGAGAGCATGAGAGAATATTCAATGAATCAACAATTTCGTGAACTTGCTATTATTATGGTTGGAAATTAATTTGAAAAGAGAGATATTGTACTAAACACGAAAGAAAATACTTTAAATTATGTAGTAGATAACAACAGGTCTTACAATGCCTTAAAATATCCATTTTTATTTTGGCAAGGAAATTATGGATATCACTTTGAAATTCTACAAATAGATCACGTAACAGTAAATGTTTATTTGAGTAAGGAGATTCCTTTCTTCTTTCCTCTTGGCACAACAGCTTGGGGTGAGCTTTGGCCTCCTGCACAATCCACCTCCACTACTCTCTGTTGACCATTCTTTCTCCTCCAGCCTTCCTCTTTCATCTTAACAAGATCTTTACATACATCTTCTAAACATGTCAGCTTCCTCTCATACTCAGTGTATATATTTTCCCATACAGCATCCTCTTTCGCACGGCAGTCTCATTCATTCTTTCAGCAAGTCCTAACTACTGTAGTCTGGGCCTTGATGAACTCCACTAGGTCTTCTCCTTTCATGTTCTTCTTTAATTGATCATTGTAATAGATTCTGTACATGCCATTTTTTATGACTGGTCTGTATACTTGCCTTAATATTTTTCTCAGTACTCAGAATATTCTCCTTTATAGTTAAGGACCATGTATCTGTACCATACATCAAAACTGGCCGTATCAATGTAAAAATATGAGTTTTCGAGTTCCTTGATACTACATTGCTTTTAAGAAGGTGTTAGTTAGCATAAAACAATTTATTCCCTGCCTGTATTCCATCCATTACACAGCTGCTTATTTTGGTTTCCTAGGTATCTAAAGTTAGATACACTTTGAAATGTTTTGCTCACCACCAACAGATCTTCCAGTTATCTCCTTGAATTTGATGCTGACATAACCATATATTTAGTTTTACTATCTTTCACCCTATCTGTTCTGTTTCCAGCTTTTCATATACTTCTAGCAGTTTCTTTTTTGTAGAATTTCCAGTTCTGAGTCAGTTAAATTCCTTGGTCTATACATCAGTGATAATCTTGATTGGTCTATTCATCTTAATCAACTCACTTCCAAACTCTCATAAAATATTTTTCTTATTTGAAAGTAAGTCAACATAGTATCTCATGAATCACTTACTGCCATTTACTATGCCAATATCTATTCTAACTTGGCCTATGGAATCATATTCTGGAGTAACTCATCAGCAGCTAATAAAGCCTTCTCAGCTCAGAAGAGGGCCATTAAAGCACTCCTCAATGTTTCAAGCAGAACACCTGGACGCCCACTTTTTCAGTTTTTAAAATTTTTAACTCTTCCCTGTCTTTACATCCTATCTTGTCTCATACTTGCAAAGAATAATCTCCATCTTTTCCCCTTCAACTCCAGCATACACAGCCACTATACACGTCAAAATAGCAATATCCATTTATATGACCACTCACTCACCATTTCCCTTAAAGACCCACAACACTCCATTTTCCAAATATATAATAAACTTCCTGAGAATATCAAAGGCTGCCTTTCCAATAAGTCCTTCAAACCACACGCCATAAGCCTGCTAACCCAAAAGGCCTATTATAGTGTCCATGAATATCTCAATGATAATTTGTAAAGGATAAAGGAAAGGAAGGTAACTTAGTAGGTTGTAAAACCTACGAAAATCCTAAAGGAATAACAAGTGTGAAAAATAGCGACACGACTGGGACTCGAACCCAGGTCTCCCACAGTGGGAGACCTGGGTTTGAGTCCCAGTCGTGTCGCTATTTTTCACACTTGTTATTCCTTTATAATTTGTAAACTTTCTTTTTTTTAATTTCATTTTATTGTAAAAATCTAGATGTATTTGAACTGTTTAAGATTTATTTTGTTTTATGTGATAATATATGATCATGAATATATGATATGAACTTGTGACAATAGCTCAACGGACAGAGCACCCAACCGGCAATTGGGAGACCCGGGTTCAATTCCCTGTCCCGTCAGACTTTTTTCAAGTTCATTCTTCCTTGGGATTTTTCCTGGGTGCGGAAGGAACTTCCAGTTGTTCCAGTTTTCATTTCCTTTCAGTTTTTCAAACGTGGGCAAAGTTGATCCCGCCATGGCTTCAGTAACTTCTCTGGCGACGCCAGTAAAATCCGTAGTCATCGGGAAAAAAAATTCCCGTTCGAATGAATTATTTGCGTGTTAGCGTTGTACTGGGCCCATAACCTGTTGTGAAATACGCTAATATTTCACATCCATTGCGAGTGAAATACGCTAATATTTCACATCCATTGCGAGTGAAATACGCTAATATTTCACATCCATTGCGAGTGAAATACGCAGGATCAAAATGAAAACACGTGATCACACTTCAACCGCATGGCATCAAGCTACACACACAGACGTTTATTTGCGGAAGTACAAAACTAACAAAACAGAACTATAAAAGAACAAACAAGGTGGCACTGGTGTGCAAACCCATGGAAATTCAAAACATGGAAAGCATAGCTTGATTACATCTCAACAAGCTGCACTGGTACTCTTCTGTTACCCTTCCTGTTTCTACCCTGCTGTTTGTGAAAATTGCAACACCAAGAAGGAGAAATGCAATTACAATTAAATTTTTTCCACAGATTAGGGATATGACAATACAAAAATGATTAGAATTACAGACCTCTACATGCACTCTGACTGTGAGAATTCAGTATGGTGTGAAGACTCCATGTGCTGCAATCAGAGCCTTTAGGCATGGCAAGGAATCAGAGAGTGCCAGATATGTTGCTGGGGAACACACAGCCATGCAGTTTGTAGCAGACTACAAATCATCAACAGTGGTTGCAGGAGGACCACAGCGAAGAAGTTGCTGACCAACATATCCCAGACATGTTCGATGGGGGACATGCCAGGTGAACATGCAGGCCAGGGAAGCAGTGATATCCGCTGTTCTTTAAAGAAGGCTAGGATATTCCTTGCCAAATGTGGCAGCGCATTGTCTTGCTGAAATACAGCATCTGGAGCTTCCTGCAGGAGGGGCAGTGTCTCGGGCTCTTAAACTTCCATGATATAGCAGTAGCTATACATATTACCCACAATATGTAGGAGGCAGGATTGCATGTTGTACCCAATGGCATCCCAACCCATTACACTCTGTGTCTGTCTGCTATGCTGTTCAACAATGCTGTCTGCCCGATTGCATTCACCATGGTAGCATCTAACACATATGCATGTCACTGTTGGACAAGTTGAAGTGGGACTCATCCGAAAACACTACATTTTGCCACTCAGCATGCCAGTGATGGCATTTGCGAGCCCATTATAGTCAGAGGTATCTGTGGTTTATGGTCAATCAAAGCCAATGCAATGGCATGTATGTCACCAATCCAGCCTTCAGCTGATGGTGTCAAACCATCGATCCAGACATGTTCACACCCATAGCAGTGCTCCAACATTGAGCCTACACCAATGTATTCTTGTAAGAAAAGGTATAAGTTCGGATTCAACAATGTAATTAGTCGTCATGGGGGCAACTTGTTTAAAACCTCAAAATTTTAGAATAGTTTAGTTTACTTGTTATAAATTCTTGCAATTTTGGACAGAAAGCAATATTCGACAACCAAAGTAAGAATCTTCATTCAATATCTCTTCTCTTGATACTTGTCTCGATTTCATGTGACTGTTCTTTCTCATTTAGTTATGCAAAAGAATTGACCCATTGCAAGTAATAAAAGTGAACTGAAATGCATCATCTAGGATTCAACAATGGAATTAGTCATCAGGGGGACCAGTTGTTTACAACCAATAAATATCACAAAATCTTTGTCTATTTCATCAAAATTCTTATCATTTCGAATCAAAAGCAATGTTCCACAGCAAAAATAATAATTTAATAATGGCAAGGGACTTGATGGTTCACCCACGGCTGACAGGACAGGACTGACCTCAACCTTGTTTATAAGGATCGGTTTCATGCCTTTATCAGCTTTTTTTTTACTTTATTCTCATCCTACAGAAAAGAGAAGATCACTGTTCAGTTAATACAGTAGTGTTTCTTAAGGCAACACCTAGTATGAGAAATACTGACTAGAAAATTGTATCTACATTTAAGCTAATCAAGTAGTGTTATGCAGAAACATATCCCTATTAATATGTAAAGCAATGACTCTTTTTACTACTCATTACATACATAACAGATACACTTTGGATAGGGTAAATGACAACTAAAAATTTCAAACCTTAAACTTCTT